>JASCZI010030300.1:63740-77303 GCA_036250425.1 Stylosanthes scabra
AAATTCTCTCTACACCCTTTCTTTCATGTAGCTTTACAGATTTCATTGTTATTTTTTTTCAAGTTTCTTATTGTAATACCACTAGCTTTCTCCTCTCTGCTTCTTCATTGTTGAAGTTCCACTTAAAATTTGAGCATCATTAAAGGCTGCAAACTTTTTTAGGTGCTTATTCATGTTTCTTTGATACAGGAGAATAGGAATTGAGGCCAATGAAGAGCTAAGGTCCATTTTCAAGAAGCAGGTGCATCTAATTCTCCAGGTTAAGCTTAAATAATGAACCAGACATAAATAGATTTGATGTTGAAACTGTGCCTTAGCTGTCACATCATCGTGGCCTCTTGTAAAATGCTGGAGGAGTTGCCTTACCCTGACCTTGGAAGTACAGACCTTACAAAATCATGCCTGATGTATCGGTGATCATTGACAAAACCATTGCCATGGATAAACAGGATGAGAAATTGAGAAGCAAAATGGTGATCATCATGCAGGCAAACTGTTTATGCCATTACACTTGGCTGCCAATGTTTGTAGTGCTCATGAGTTATGAACTTGAAAATAAATTTCTTTCATATTTTGTTGATTAAAATAGAAATTGGTTTATACATGTTTCATCTAAAAAAGACAACTAGGGTATTTGGTCTAGTTATATGATTCTTACTTTGATCTTTGGTTTGGGTACCCTCCAATGCCTCTTGTATGGAGAGAGCACTGTTTATTGTATAATATTGTTTTGTATAGCAATTTTGATGATAGTTTTTTTTTTTTTGTTGTCCATGTCATATTTACCTCTATGTAGTTTTTGACAGGAGTTAATCGCAGTTTGGTTCTAACTTCTAAGAGAAAATCCAATCAAACGAGATAGTAAATTTAATTTTGGTTTCGTTTATTTTACAGCAATCAAATAATTCAGTAATAAACTAATAAATAACAACAATGCTGCGCTGCGTCATTCTGCATTTTCTGCTTGATTCTCCTTGCATATAGAAGACGGGCCCGGGACCAGGGCCGGATCGGGCCCTGGCCCAAGCCCAGGCAAAACATTGTAGCAATTAAGAGCAAGATTGATACATTCGAGGCAGTGGAGTATCTCCGCATTGGGATCCCTCTCAACGAAGACATCGGAAACCGTGATCTGCACCTTCCCGTTGTAGCACCCGATCCTTCCCCTCACTCTCGCCACCACACCAACCCTAACCTCGGCGGCGAACCTGGCAGCGGAGTCGGCGATGAGTCGGAGGTCGTCGGGGCGGCGACGGCGAGCAAGGTAGGGTGAAGTCATGTGGTTGAGCCAGAGGATGCATGGTACGGAGGCGGTGCCGTCGTCGATAAGGAAGCGGAGGAACTTGTGAGGCTTGTAGTCGCGGAGTGTGACGGTGCCAAGTGTCTCTGCTCGCGAGAGAGGGATGCCTCTTCTCGAGAACGTAGGTTCTGAGACCGAAGAAGAAGAAGAAGGGGTTTGGGTGAGAGAGAGAAGATCGAAGGCGAGAAGTTTGACGTAGGTGTTGTAGAGTGAGTTTTGCATTTTGTGAGTGATGGAGGGAACTCAGAATTCAATTTTTGGAGGGTGGCTGGCTTCTTCACTACGCTTCAAATATAGTTTATCCCACTAAATTGGATCAGCTAAAATTCTATAATAAAAAGTAATTAAATAAAAGAAAGTGCACATAAGTCTATCTTGACTAATTATTAGTTCATTTTTCATGAATATTATTAACTGAAAATACTATAAAATTTTGGCATGGCAATATTGGAGTATATGGTCAAAGTAATTGCCAAACAGAAATATTATTCCCATGTTTATTAATCTAACATTCTCAGGTGTATATATAAAAAATAAAAATAAAAAATTAAATACTACATGTACTAGATACATTGCATGAGAGTTTGAAGTAATTATAGTAGTATCATCCTTGTCATATATTATCATGACTCATGAGGGTGATCTATTTACTAATTGAGCTATATGATTACCAATTGAAGTCATTACCACCAAAATCACCACCACCATTACAACCACATTCCATGTGAAAAAAACTCCTCATATTCTTCTAGTACGCCACGTGTTCTTGATCAGGCAACCCCTCAGCTCCTCTCTCTAATCTCAGCCGTTAATTTCCTCTCTCTCTTTCTCTCTCCATGAGCTGTTTGTTTCGCTGCGTGAGTGAGTGAGTGCGTTTCTGTTTTGAAAGTTTTACCCACTCACTCTCTCATTCATACAACGCACTCTGTTTTTACTTGTTCTAGCAATCTTATTAACGTTTTTTTTCATTCTCTTCATCCTCCTTCTTCTTCTTCTTCTTCTTGAATTTTTTTTTTCCGTTTTTAGCTAAAAAAAAGCAGCTTCAACTTCAAGGTAAAGCTTAACCTTCCTTTGATTTCTTCTGTTTGAGTTTTATTTACTATTGTTGTTATTATTTTTTGGTTTCATAAGCTCAAATTGAAATTCATGCAGAATGCACAGATTTTTGTTTTCTCCTCAAAGAATCGGTTTTCTGTCTTCCATTTTTTATCTAAGATAGTTGCTTCCGTACACTGTTCTATTTGTTGTTCTTATTTTTCCTCTTTAAGTTCGTCTTATTCAACGTGTTTAATTTCTGTTTGATTTATTTTTTTCTCTAGAAATGAAGAAATTGAAGAATCTGAATGGTGACATTATGTTTGACGTTCTATCCCGGCTTCCGGTGAAGCCATTGCTGGGAATGAAGTGCGTTTCGCGAGAATGGAAGAGCATGATTTCCAGCTCCCCATTCATCAAATCACAAATGGAAAAGAGAGGATTGTCATTGACAGGTTTTATTTTTCAAGAGAAGTTCATGTGGTGCAGTGAGGATATCAGAACCGTTAGTCACATTCCGGCACACGGTTCTAAAGTTCATCAGACTGTCTTTGATTTCCTTCCGGAAGAAGTTGTAATCTTGGCCTCCTGCGACGGACTAGTGTGTTGCCGGAGTTGTTTACCTTGCTCCGAGCCGGTTCTGTATCTATGCAACCCTTCCAATAAGGAATGGATTACCATACTTTGGCCTTGGCAAAAGAAAAGACCTCAAAGAAGTGAAAGCATAGGGCTAGCTTTCGATTTTGATAGTGATTCAACCAAAGGATGCAATGAAATCTGTGTGAAATTCAAACTTGTGAAGCTCCAGCATGTTTTTCCGGATGAGGATGATGATGAGGATGTGGAAGGTGAAACTTACATAGAGTTCCAGATATACTCATCAGAAACCAAAGAGTGGAGGATTTCCAAAGAAACTTGTCATTGTCATCACAATTTGATCAAGAACAAAGGGGTTCACGTTGGCGGCGTCTTGCATTGGCTCACGGATGCTGATCAAGTGCTGAGTTTTGATGTTGGCAAGGAGCTGGCATTGTTGGTTTCTGTACCGGTGCCGGCTTTCGAGTTCAGCACTGTGCCTGAAGCTTGCATTGGAGATCACAAGGGAAAGCTTCACTATGTCTTGGTTTCAGAATTAGGCCTTAATGTATGGTACCTTGAAGATTACTATGAGAGTAAGTGGAGCCTTAAGCATTCCAAAGATTTGGATGAGCTTGAAAGGGAATACCCTCAATTCTTCTTCAATTTGAAGAATCGAGTTATGCAGAGGGTGAGCGAGGAGAATAGCCCATGGATGAACCCTCTTGGATTTAAGGATGGTGTCTTGTTGTTGAAGGTGTGTGCAACTTTTTACCTATATGACATTGAGAATAATAAGATTTCTTGTGCTTGCTCTGTTCAGGATCTTAGTTCAAAATCAATGCCTGATCCTGCAGTGTTTCCTCATTGCTTGAGCTTGTTCCCACTAAAACATGCATAGGAGGAGATTCCTTTTTCTCATTAGGGATGAAATTAGTACATGATTATTTCAACATGTACAGTTTTTGCTTCAGAATTAAGGTTTATAATATGACTGGTTGAGTTGGTTGTATAGCTTTATAGTTATACTAAGTTGAAAGCGAGAAAGTTTTGTCTAAACAGAACACAGGAATGTGCATATTTGTGAGACTTGGAGAAGCTTTGTTTTTGAGTTATACAAATCAATTATTGTTCAGTTTTTATTAGCTTTTTTTGGTGAATTGTGATGTGTTTTTCTGCATTTTAATAATGTCTGTTTTAATTGATCAGGTTGTAGTAATTAAAGATACATAACATTGACACAGGTATAGGGAACCTTGGTTTCCTTCACATCATTGAGTCAAACATGATTATTTTAGCTTAATAATACTAGTTTGTGAATGTTAGTGCTGCTCATAGATTGGAAAATTGGTATGATGTTCAGTTTTTCTTACCACACTATTTGGAATGGAAAATAATAATTCTTTGATGGGTTACTACTTAGTACTTACTTGCCACTGACTCGTCTTTATTCAATTTCAAACAAGTGTTTGTTTTGCTAATTAGGTTCAAAGCATGAAAATTTCACACTTGTAGTAGATACATATTAAATAAATCTTTTTTTAAAAAATATTAGATAAATTACTATCTGGTACTTTGTCCATATGAAGATTATGTAGCTAATGGTGCGGAAAGAAAGAAAACAAGTGTTTGTTTTGCTAATTAGGTTCAAGATATGAAAATTTCATACTTGTAGTTGTAGTAGATACATGTTAGATAAATCTTTTTAAAAAATATTAGGTAAATTACTATTTGGTACCTTTTTTTTTTAGATAAATTTTTTTAGGTTTACTTATATACTTAATTAATTAGTGTTTTTTTGGGTATTGATTAATTAATTACTTAATTAGTGTTATACAAACTACAAAGCATAAAATCAACCAGTGAAAAGGTCTTGTAAGATTATTGTTCTGCGGTCCAAAAAGGAAAAAAAATTGGCACAAATAAAGCAAAAAAACGTTTTTTTGGATTCGGTATAAAAAAAGGCTTAAAACCATATAATCCTCTTATTGGGCCATAGATTGATATTCATGATAGCCCAATCCAGGCCCAGTCAAGTCCAGTCCAGTCCAGCAAGCTATTAGGGTTTAGAAGAACACCACAACACTTAAAAGGGAAAAGTGGAGCACAATTTATATGTCTTCCTCTCCCAGTAGAAGAAACCCTACACAGAGAGAGAGAGAGAGCCGCAGCAGCAACAACCATGGTGCACGTCTCGTTCTACCGCAACTGTGAGTTTCTCTTTTCTCTCTCTGATCTCTTTCATTGCATCTATTGTCGTTTCGATTTTAATCTAAGAATAATAATTGAATGAAATGAATCACAGATGGAAAGACGTTCAAGAAGCCGCGTCGTCCGTACGAGAAGGAGAGGCTTGACGCGGAGCTGAAGCTGGTCGGAGAGTACGGACTCCGATGCAAGAGAGAGCTCTGGAGAGTGCAGTACGCCCTCAGCAGGATCCGCAACAATGCCAGAACACTCCTCACTCTTGACGAGAAGAATCCTCGCCGGATCTTCGAAGGTGAGGCTCTCCTCCGTAGAATGTTCCGTTACGGACTCCTCGATGAGACTCAGAACAAGCTCGATTACGTCCTCGCTCTCACCGTCGAGAACTTCCTCGAGCGCCGCCTCCAGACTCTCGTCTTCAAGTCCGGCATGGCCAAGTCCATCCACCACGCCAGGGTCCTCATCCGCCAGCGCCACATTAGGTCCAAATTTCATCTCTCACCATTAATCCGTTATTTAGGGTTTTCAATTTCATGTTTTCACATTATTCCTCAATTTAGGGTTTTAGTTTCCTAATTTTCTATGTCTGACTGTGAAAACTGCAAAACTTGATTTGATCGATTTGCTTTGCCTGCTGCATATGCTGTTTTAGGTTAGCTATTGTTAAATGCTGGTCAAGATGATACTCTGTTTAGTTCGGTGTATTGTTGATTTTTTATGATTAGGTTTTTATTTGCAGAGAAGAAACAGAGAAAGAATGTAGAGAATGTGAAGTTATATATACAAGGCATCATTAACTAACTAACCACTCTCTAACTAACTGAGTTAACTTACACTTCCAATTAACTATGGTTAATTAACTAGTCTAATAGTTTTAAATGAAATGTTGGTTTTGTTTCTGGTTTGGCAGGGTTGGAAGGCAGGTGGTGAACATTCCATCATTCATGGTTAGGGTTGATTCTCAAAAGCACATTGACTTCTCGCTCACAAGTCCTCTCGGTGGTGGCCGTCCCGGAAGAGTGAAGCGAAAGAACGTGAGGCTTGCTTCCAAGAAGACAGGTGGTGGAGATGGTGATGAGGAAGATGAAGATTAAACTACATGGATACAGGATATATCTGTTTTGCCTAGTTCTTGTAGGTCTTGATCAAGCCTTTGATTTTATGTCTCTAGACTTTTTACTTTTCTGCCATGATTAACTATTATAATTTTGTCTTCTATCCTTTTGGTTTTGCCAAAAACAATTTAAGAATCTCTTCCAAACTACAAATGCTCAAATTTATGATTTTATCTCTTACGAGTATATCTATCTAGTTAATGCATACATGGCTAAAAGGTTATGATATAATATGTCCAGTGGTTTCCATGGAATGCTTCTTTAGTCTACTTTTGATGATTCAATAAGCATTAGCAATTAAACCAGAAAATGAGTTAACATTGTTTTATGACATACAACCAAAATTTTTCGATATTACAATTTTTAATAAGTTATAGATTTTACAAAATTTGCATGATTTTAAGATTTAAAACTTTTTATGATTTCAAAACATTTTAATTTATTTTTCGATTAACCGATTTTATGTACCTTGTATACAACAAATGAGAAAGTAACATGCACTAACAATTCCTATCTATCTATTTTTATTTTTATTTTTTATCAAGACATTTATGAGGTGGTTTTTCTTTAGTCTTTACTCTTTAACTCTTCATGGTAAATTAAATTGAAAGTATTTTGAATTGATTTACTTCAATTCCGAGGAGAATTTGCAAGAATTGTGTTCAAATACATTAAATTATCAATATTAAAAAAAAAAAAAAGACTTAGCATGAGAAGGAGAGAGCATTATAATTGCATTTTTATTTGTATTATATTGGGCTGCTAACATGAAACGTTATGCAATACTTTTACTGTACATTGATGAATTGTGAAATGAATTTCCCTACTAAAAACAATTATTATGTAAAAACGGAGAATTAAGTGAATTAAATTAACTAAACTTATGCTATAATAACTCACAAAAATTCCCTCAGAAAAAGTGGGAAAAAAAAAAAACTAAAAACCTTGAAAGTAAAGTCGTTACCGTTCCCACATATATGCCAACCTTTTAGGTATCAAAATGGTCATTCATTTCTCACAACAATTGATGCAAGTGTCTGATGAAGATTTTAATTAGCCATGTCAAAAAGCACTCCAAATTTTTATTTCTATTTTATTTTCTAAGTCAATGTTCTTCTTACTTGATTCGAACCAATTTTCTCCCTTTTCTCAAGGATGGAGGTCAATTACCCGAAACTCACCTAACATAACCATGATTCTCTTTCATTATTAGAAACACAACACAACTTCTTAAGTTGATTATTGCCGGCCCAAATTTTGCTTTTGAAAATCGTCACTCTCATTTAATAAGAATGTGAAAACATTAGCTTCAGCTAAAATCCAATTAACCTAATCCGGCAATTTCGGTAAAATGCCATAACATCATATGTTTTCATTTTTTGAAAATTAAATAGAAATATCGTCATCATATAAAATTGGTAAAATACCATAACATCATCTGACTCAAAATAAAATTAAAAATGTCTTTTGACTCAAAAGATTCCCTCCAAAATCCAGAGAGTTATGTCAATAAATACAGAATCACCTCTTTTCATATTTCATTCCTTAATTCCATTTCCAAACTCTTGGTTGTAGAGTGTCACTTTATTTCTTCTTCTTCTTCTTCTAACAAAAAACCTTCAATTTGATCCCAACTACTTCTCAAAAGACACATTAACAAAGTTGTGTGTTCACATCTCTACAATAATTTAATTGATGATGTTTCTTGTTCGTTGGATTTGTTTGTTGTTTGTGTTGGTAAATTCAGGATTTGTAGAGTTAGTTAATGGTCAGTATTACCGAAGAGTTGGAGACAAAATCCTTCCATTCAGAGAAATTGTTGTTGATTCTTTAGGACATGGCAACTTCTCTACCATTCAATCTGCAATTGATTCTGTCCCTTCCAACAATAAGTATTGGGTTTCAATCAAAGTCAAGGCTGGTATTTACAGGTAACAATATTATATGGTGAATACTCATCTGCAGTCGAATTTTGTGAAGTTTCTTGTTAAACACTCTTAAATGATCTGACATATTTAATTAGAGTGTAATTTAACGATTTTAAAGTCATAACTTCACATGAAGTTAACTGCCTGAGTTTTCACCATATTGACGAAGTTGTTAAAAAGATTTGAACATCGTTATATTAAACAATTTAATCACATATCTTAATGAGAGTTTACTATCATGTTTATGTAACACTTTTTACATAAAGTGAGTTGCATGGATTAAAATATGGAGGTTAAGGAATTTAGTGTTGCAGGGAGAAAGTGAAGATTCCAATTGAAAAGCCATACATAATATTGAAGGGAGATGGAAAGAGGAAAACGTGGGTTGAATGGAGTGACCATAATGCAACTGCTCAGAGTCCCACGTTCCAAACCATGGCTGATAATATCATCGTCAAATCAATCTCTTTTAGGGTAACTTATTATTATTATGATTATATATTATATTATATTCTCTGTCTATTTTTACATGATCATCTCTTAATTAATTATTAATCAATTCCTTTTTAATTTTTATTGTTCTTCCATTTTGTTCTTTATTCAATATTTGAATATCTTCCTTCACTAATGATGAGATAATTTGTGTATAGTATATATTAAGGGTAATGGTAATGCATTTTATTTTTTTAATGTAACAAGTTTTTTTTTCTCTCCACTAAATTTAAAGTGGAAAGATAACTACTAAGATTTATTTTGACCAAGTGATAATTGCGTATAAGTCAATGAAGTGGGGGTGAATTCGTTAAAAACCCAGTCCTAACATTTATGTTACTTGTTTATTGCAACCTTTGAATTATTGTTTTGGTATGTTATTTGTGACCTTGAAATTAAAGCAAGTCAAATTGATTCAGTTAAATAACGAAACAATTTCGTTGATTTTGGAAGTTTTAGATTTAGAAGCATAAATCATTAAAATTCTAATTTTAATGATTCAATTATCACCATACTTTATTATATAAGATAATTAATGAAATTGACCAAACTTACCCAAACTTCTTATTGTATTTTTTTTACTTTACGGTAGTTTTATTAAGAGAATTATTTTCTACTAGCATTCTATTATTTTACGGTAACGATCTATTACGTGCATAGAAAAGTATTAAGTATTAATAAAAAATAATATGAAACCGAAAACACATTTTAAAAATTAATATGTTGTTGAGAAAATTCATACTTACTTTTTTATTTTGTTGAGAAATTAAAATTACCAAATGGAAATTTTCATCAACACTACTCACACATATAAGTAGCATCATATCATACCATCATGATTTACACATCATTCACCATTAAATTAGGATGTAAATTCATATATCAATATAAATGAAAAGTGATATATAAATTAAACTACGCAATATTCGACATATAAAATTAATACAATTTTTTTTTCTATTGTGAAACAGAATTCATACAACAATCCAATAAATAAGAAGCCCAAGGTTCCTGCAGTAGCTGCAATGGTTAGTGGAGACAAGTCTTATTTTTATAGAGTTGGTTTCTTTGGGTTGCAAGACACTTTATGGGATGATCAAGGAAGACATTACTACAAGCTTTGTACAATTCAAGGTGCCATTGATTTTATCTTTGGTGCTGGCCAGTCTTTGTTTGAGGTAATTAATTAATTAATTAATAATACTCCTCTAATCTTCTTTACCAATCATCATCATTATTAATTAATGAGACATAAAAATTGGCAGAGGTGTAGCATATCTGTTATTGGAGGGGCCTTAGAAGCAGGGTTTGTAGGTTATATAACAGCACAAGGGAGAACGAATCCAAATGATTCAAATGGGTTTGTGTTTAAGAACTGCAATGTCTTTGGAAATGGTACAACTTTCTTGGGAAGGCCTTGGAGACCTTATGCTAGAGTTCTTTTCTACAACACAAGCATGTCCAACGTTGTACAACCTTCTGGTTGGGAGCCATGGAAATTCTTTCAACACGAGTAAGAATCATTACATTATATAAACACGTGAATCTGACTGGATGACTGTGCAAAACTTTTTATATAATAGTGAGATTTCTTTTGCAGGAATCACATTACATTTGCAGAGTATGGAAATTTCGGTCCGGGTTCTAATACTTCCAGACGAGTAAAATGGATTAAAAAGTTGGATTTAGAGACAGTTAATATGATGACAAGTATGAATTTCATAGACTCCCAAGAATGGCTTGATCAGAACCAACAGTTCTGAAAAAGAAGAACAACACTATCACCATTCTGAATAGAATACAACTCATAATTATTCTTTTTATTGATTGGAAATTGTTAAAACACTCTGAGCACATATGCAATGTTAGAAAAATGTATCGACCAATATTTTCTAGAATAAATTGATTCATGGACAAAAGAGTCGTTTTCTACATACATCAATTGCTATGATTGAAATATAGTTACAGTATCAAGTTAATCAATCCAAAAACTGCATAACTTTATTCATGGAAGCATGTTCCTCCTAGAATATAGGCTGCATATGTATATCTTGTTTCTGCATTTCTGTTTCAAAGACAATATCCAAATCCAAACACATAATAATGAACTAACCTAACAGAAGCAAAAGCCTCAATTGCCATGCATGATATCACTTGAAGACTCAATCCTTATTCCTCTGATCTCAAGGTTATCTAGCTTCCTTGGTCTCCTGTAATATTTAAGCAACAGAGAACAACAAACAACACTAACAGAAGATGCAGCCATAGCAACCCCCGCAACCCATGGAGGCAATCGAAATCTTGTAGAAGGGAATAGAGCTCCAGCAGCTATTGGTATGCCAAGAAGGTTATATCCTAAAGCCCAGCAGTAATTCAAGCGAATTCGCGAAAATGTCTTTCTAGAAAGATCAATGGCAGTTATGACATCCTCCAAGTTGCTCTTCATTAAGACAATGTCAGCTGCCTCAATGGCAATGTCTGTTCCAGCTCCTATCGCCATTCCCACGTCGGCTGCCACAAGCGCAGGCGAATCGTTGATGCCATCCCCTACCATAGCCACTGTGTGGCCAGATGCCTGAGAAAGGAAAGATATATATGAGTAAAACACCGAATGATCCCTTTCAAATTCTTGAAACTAAGTTGAAACATACTAGGTTGTGATCATAACTCATAACAAGTACCTGAAATTCCTTCACTTTCTCTGCTTTTTGCTCTGGTTTGGCCTCAGCAATTACAGTCTCTATTCCAACTTCCCTTGCAATAGAATTAGCAGTACCCAAATTGTCCCCTGTTACCATAATGCTCCTAATTTTCATGGACTTGAGAATAGAAATTACTTCTTCGGCACCTGGTTTCAGTGGATCAGATATTGCTAAAACCGCAATTACTTCTCCATTGATAGATACTAAAATCCCAGTTTGAGCCATTGCTTCAGCTTCAACAAGCATATCTTCAGCATCACTAGGAACTGCAATACTATGGCTTGTCATTAAACTCTTGTTACCAACAATTATTTCTTGGTTTCGAACCGTGGCCTTCACTCCATGCCCTGTAATGGAAACAAAATCCCGTGCTTCTGGCCATGAAGGATTCTCTTCATCTTTAAATTTTTTTGCATATTCAACAATGGCCTTAGCCAGTGGATGCTCACTATTCACCTGAGATAAACAAGTAACATTGTTGGCCATTATTACTATATGCATTAGATTGGTATTATAGTTATAAAACAAGTTCTCTGAAATTAATTGTTGTTTGTTTCCCTACCTCAGTTGCAGCTACAAGTTCATAGAGATCTCGGAGTAACATATTTTTGAATAGTTTTGTATTAACAACCACAGGTTTCCCAATAGTGAGAGTGCCTGTCTTGTCAAAAACAATGCAATTCACCTACAAGAGAACAAGACAATCATAAGCATATTAAGTATAGTAGTGAGAAACTTGAATCATATTGACATTAAGCATAGCACTTGCATAACAAATACCAACACTAAATATGAAGAACAAAAGAATTGAAAAAGCAAATCCAGAATCCAAGGAGTTAGTCTATCACACATAACATACCTTATGAGCACTTTCTAATGCTTGCCCTCCTTTAATTAACACACCCTGAGAAGCACCAACTCCGGTGCCAACCATAACCGCGGTCGGCGTTGCTAAGCCTAGAGCACAAGGGCAAGCTATGACCATGACAGATATCCCAAACTGCAAAGCAAGCTGAAAGCTATCCATTGAAGATGGTATCCAGGACTTTGGGTAAGCATTGAATTTTCCAGCCAAAAACCAAGCAAACCATGTTGTAAATGAGATTAAGATGACCTGCAATAAGAAGATACCACTTTAAATTTAGCCTTAATTTTATATAATAGCAAGTGTTAAATCACTTGTTTTCTATCTAAGAAAGAATTATTGGATCATATAATTACCAGAGGCACAAAGTACTTTGAAATGCGGTCTGCAAGCTTCTGCACAGGTGCCTTGGCCATTTGAGCTGACTCAACTAGTCGAACAATCTGCGAAAGCGCACTTTCTGATCCGACTCGTGTTGCCTTGATATGCAAGACACCATTCTCATTCACAGTTCCTCCAATAACAGTATCCCCTTTCCTCTTCGCCACAGGCCGTGCCTCGCCCGTTATCATGCTCTCGTTCACATGACTCTGGCCCCATATTACAAATCCATCTGAAGCTACCTTAGCACCAGGGATGATTTTGATCACATCGTTCTTCTGAACCAACCTGCTGTCAATTTCTTCCTCACTAATGACATTTCCTTCACTGTCCAATGTTAACAATATAGCTGTATCTGGTGTCAAGTTCATGAGCTTTGCAATCGCATTTGATGTCTTTCCCTTAGCCAAAATCTCAAGATACTTTCCAAGAAGAATGAACGAGATAAGCATAGCACTAGTCTCAAAGAAATCAGTACCCTTGAAATCCTTAGAGGTGGCTGCTCTAGCAACAGAATAGACCGAATAAAAATAAGCCGCATTCGTTCCCAATGCAATCAAGACATCCATGTTAGCAGAGCCGCGACGCAATGACTTGTAGGAACCAGAGTAAAATCTCCGGCCTATAACAAACTGAACTGGCGTCGCGAGCACCAATCTTGCAACCTCCCCCACACTAAGCATATTGACAACTTTGGAATCAAGCACATCCTTAATTCCAGGGATATACATAAGAACCATGGAGGTTAGAAAGATAGGAATTGTAAACACCAAACTCCACAAAAAAGATCTGTAATACTGCTCAATTTCCTTGCTTCTATGTGTGTCCCTTCGGCCTCCTTCTTGAGGATATATCTCAGCCTTGAAATGGCCGGACCCGGTTTCCTCGATCACTTTAATGAAATTCCTTGGTCCTGTCATGTCTGGCTTATAAGAAATTGAAACTTTATTCAATTCTGGGCGTA
>JASCZI010030300.1:77313-89627 GCA_036250425.1 Stylosanthes scabra
ATTCCTCAAGCCTTGTAATCGAATGATCGGCCGAAGCGCCTTTGACTTGAAGGTCTATCTTGCTCAAGTCTTCACCTGAACTGATGAGTACTGCTTCGAAGCCGGTGTCCTCTATGGCATCCATGATTTGTTCATAAGTAACAACATTTGGATTGTAGTGAACTTCAGCTTCTTCAGTTGCTAAGGCCACTTGGGCTTTGATCACTCCTTGAAGGGCTTGCAGGGAAGATTCAACAGTGGAGGAACAAGATGTGCAAGTCATTCCTTTAATCTGTATGCGGCATACTTGAACAGATTTGTTGTTCACATCATCTGTTAGCAACGTTGCTTCAAATCCACAATCTTCTATTGCCTCTCTAATCGTCTCCTCCTGAGAAAACACACATATGTATAACAATAAGATGGAGATAAAGTTGAACTACAAAAATCAATGAATTGTATGTTCTATGTCAAGTAACAATGAATGACCTAAATCAAAAGAAAAATTGTTTACTAAGAAGCTCAGTTTGAGTTGAGATAAATAATAATCTCAACAGAAAAGGTATAACTAACTTTTTTTGTGTTTCACACGGCAGACGATGTTAGGTCCATTTAAGGGTTTGTCACTGATCACTGAATTACTGCATACACAAGACAGGATTCGAACCGACACTTGCTTAATCGGACTAGCGAGATAACCACTGGACCAACCCAAGTTGGTTAGCTATAACTAACTAGTAACTACCCATAGCAACAAAATTGATCAAACAAGAGAACATTTATATTTTTGAGGTTATAGTTTTAAATAATTTTTTCCCCCATAAACTCATCAAAATTTAAAGGAAATACAAGGATCAAAGGTCAAAATTACTAAATTTTCTAGGGAAAGAAAAAAGCAGGTTCCTAATTTTGCTAATTTTTCAGCTAACTTAGATAAGCAATCTGAATTCAAATTAAGGAGCTAAAGTCGGTTACAATTTCAAAGGCTAATTCAATTCTATTGAAGGTTCAGTGCGAAGAAAAAGAGGAACTTACGTTAACGAAGGAGGGGAAGAAGAAGACTTGAGCACGGTTGTTGAGGACGTCAACGAGAGCCTCTCGAATCCCAGGGAGGCGCTTGACGGCCTTCTCGACGGAGCCGGCACACGCGGCGCACGTCATTCCGACGACCGAGAAGACCGCCGTGTTCTCCGGCTCGGATTCCGGCTTGTCGAGGAGGACTCCCTTGGGATATGTCGGCATCGACGGATAGTGCGGCCGCGGCGACAGCTGTCCCCATCTGTCGTTCCGGAGGCACGCTATTGCCAACAATTTTGCCATCTGAATAACAGAATCCGCCTTATGGCGCCAACAACTCCAACTAACTTTTTCTTCTTCTAATTCTTCTTCTTCTTTTTTTACAGCTACCAACTAGTTTGTTGTGGATTAATAATGGGAATGATCTGTTGGAATGTGATTATGATTATGAGTTCTGACTTTTTGGTGGGTATATTAGTATATATGATGCTGAGTGATTGGTGAGTGGTGGATTTAAAATTTTAAATTTATAATAAAGAAAAAGGAGGCAAAGTGCTAGTTGAATTCAAGGCCCGTGTGGGCCTAACTATATTCTATTGCGTTTCTTACGTGGGCTTTTAAGTAACGCAACCTGGTTTTGCTTCACCTTCAAAAAAAAAAGAAAACACAAATTAAAAAAACAAAATCAGACTAATATGACTCAGTAAACTGTAAAATGTAAATACAGCATCTTTTCTTCAAGAAAGTCAACGGTTTAATGCCTAGCGGAATATATAGACTATAATATTATAAGAAGTTTATCAGGAAGTATAACAATATAAAAGTTATCAGAGTGCTGTCGAACCAACATTAGGAAGCTATTAGGAAGTCAATAATTAAATTATCATTTAATATTTATATAAGTTACGACTCATATATACAAAATTAAGTTATCATCTAAAATTTATATGAGTTATCATTATTGATTCCTAGTTTTTTTCATATATATATATATGTATTAAATTTAGTTTAAGATATGACATATAAAGATACACTACACAAATTTCTGACTACTAACAAGCTACTAAGCTTAAACCGACTAATGGGTTGCTTACTTGCTTGGTGTTCACGTCACAAGATGTTCACGTCACAAGAAGCATCTTGAATGTTGTGGAAACTGGAAACTATTCATTTGTGTAATGCCTATATAGAGTTTGCTTTATTTGATGCCTTGAAGTTTATTCCAATTTCTAAGTTCAAAGACATTATTCCTAAATAATAATAAGAGACACTTCATGAAAATGAAATGAATAATATTTTTTGTTTTTGGATCGCTATGATAATGTAGAATAACTTCAATGGCGTGGCCTTTAAGTATTGGGCCTGTTATACGTCATCAGTTACGTTTGATAACAGGCCGATCAAAGTTGACTTTACTATAAAGAAAGCCCATTCAAACTGGTCCACTAAGAAAATATTTAAGCCCAATTCAGACCCAAAATAGGAAGAGGAAAATATAGGCCGAATTCTATAAACTAGTGGAATTTTTTTTAAGAAAAAAACATTTTTTATTATAAAAAATACTTATAAATAATTTTAAACAATTATCAACCATAAGAAACACTCATGAAATTTGTCTCCTTTTAAATAAAAAAGTATTCCATAAAACAATTTGTTTTCCTTCCCGAACAATTTAATTCTTGTGAAAAACAAGATTTAGAAGTGTTGTTGTGCCTTAAGCCAACCTTCAGTGTCAATGAAATTAGTGCTGGTCATTGAATTAATTGTTGCTAAACTAAGCTTCTTAGTCCACTTCACTCGCAACGAAATGTTAGAACCCGGTCCGAAATTCTCATACTCCGCAAAAGTTATGCGCTCCCTGAAATTATATATTAAAAAAATTAATAATTCGATGTGAATAAGTAATTTTGACAAATTAAATTTAACCAAATTATTTATTTTTATACTAAATAAAAAATTATTTTGATGTCAAATAGAATTTTATTTATACAATTTTTTATACTATTTGACACCGAAATAATATTCTATTTAGCATAGAAATAAATCGCTTAGTTGAACTTGATTAGCCAAAAGTATTTATTCAAATAGCATTATTAAAAAAAATAACTATCCGTATCATATACACATTGAATTACAAAATACATATCGAAAACATGCGACGCAAATCATGTAATTTGATCTTACTTATGAGGAGCGAAACTCCATGGATCCCAACCAGTTGGTAGAATAATGTTAGACATGCTTGTGTTATAGAAAAGAACTCTAGCATAACCTCTCCATGGCCTTCCCAAGAATGTTGCTCCATTTCCAAACACTCTGCAATTTTTGAACACAAACCCATTTGCATCATTTGGATTTGTTCTTCCTTGTGCTGTGATAAAACCCACATTACCATGACCTAAGGAAGCTCCAATAACAGATATGCTACATCCCTATCAATAATTGATGTATAATCAAAACAATTATCAATATGTTATGTCGACGGATTATGAAATTGATTAAATTATACATTAGGTTTCTATAGTTTTAATAAAATTATAATTATGTCCCTATAATTAAAAAGTTTATAATTGAGTTTTTATATCCATAAAAAATTTACAACTTAATCCTTATTTCGAATTTGATGTTAAAAAAATCGTTAAGTGATGTGCTATTATGATTGTACTTTTATTATTACATTCAGTGGACTTCTTCTTTAGTTTAAGAGATGTTTTTTTTTTATAATCACAATTTCAACTAATACAGACGACATCACATGTGATTACAAAATAGAATATGTAATGAAATATTTTGTTAAATTAAATAGTTTTTAGACAACAGTGACTAAATTATAAATTTTTTATTAATACATGACTTAATTATAAACTTTTAAATTATAGGACGTAGTTATAATTTCATTAAAATTATAAAGACCTTTTTATAATTTAACCTATAAAATTTAATTATTATTATTAATTGAGTACCTCATATAAGGACTGGCCAGCACCAAAGATAAAATCAACAGCACCTTGAATGGTACAAAACTTGTAGTAATGTCTTCCTTGATCATCCCACAAAGTGTCTTGAAGACCAAAGAATCCAACATTGTAAAAGGTTGACTTGTCACCGCTAACCATTGCAGCCACTGCAGGTGTAATCGGATTACTGTTTCTTGGATTATTGTATGAATTCTGTATCAATTATATAAAAAAAATGTTTTGAAAAATAAATAAGTTTAGAAACTCAAAAAAAAAAAAAACAAAAAAAGAATTTGTGTATATTGACAAATTTGTTAGGAGAGAATCTAGAAAGGCACACAACCGCAGTCAACATAGCATAAATCGATGCAAACAACACAAATAACTAACAAACTATTTTTCCAAAGAGAAGAAGCATCGTCATCAACAAACATGATTCAATTCAAATTCATGACAAATACTAAAAAACACTACTACCTATTCAAATTACTTAAGTATTGATGAACAAAAAGGGTTTCACCTTAAATGCTAGATATCTCATCTCATATGCATTATCCCATGTTTGATTTGAAAGAAATTTTTTCTAAAAGAAAACTATATATTAAAAAAAAAAAAACTAATTACTACTATCTCTATTCTAACATATCAATTACTTTTATAGTCTAATAAAAAAATTTCGGATTAAATATTCTCAAATGAGTGGTTGAGATTTTTTCTATATTTTATTTTTATTATTTATTGTAAATTCTCAACCACTTATTTGAGAATATTCTATTTAGTTCACTATAAACCAGATTCATTTTAGACAAAACCTAGTTTAATACACTTAAAACTCTATATATTTAAACATTCAACGTTTACATAAAAATTAGTTACTAAATTATACATCATATATGGAATAAATGCTAAAAAATAATTGCATATTGAAAATTATCAAACAAGTCATATATATATGTACAAATATAAGGTGATTAATTTAGTGACACGTAATATTTATAATATTCAAATGTGAAAAAAAATGATGAATATTTTAAAACATACCAATTACTAAATAACTAAGTATTCTAACCAAAGGTTTTTCTTATTAAATAATTAAATAATAAGTTGAAGATAAATAAAAAGAGAAGCTCTAATGAAAATAAAAAACAGGGGAAGGCTTAAAGTATTTGAATCTAACCCTAAAACTGATGGATTTAACAACAATATTGTCAGCCATTGTTGAGAAGGTAGGGCTCTGTGAGGTTGCAGCATGATCATCCCAATCAACAACAGTGTTCCTTTTTCCTTCTCCTTTCAGTATTATGAATGGCTTATCATCTGGAATCTTCAACTTTTCCCTGCAAATAAACCAAATTATTCAACCCTCAACAAAACTAAAACAAAAACCAAAAATTAAATAAAAATATATACATTCATAGTTTTAAGTTTATTATAAGCGTTTCAGATATTATCGAAAATCAGATGTTTCTGTATTTTTAGTTTTTAATTGTTGATCTTAATTAATTATAAAACATATATATCTAATTAAAATCAACGCTAAAAACATGAACACTGAGTTCTCGATATACCTAAAATGCTTCTGATTTTATTACCTGTAAGTACCAGCTTTGACATTGATTGAAATCCAATGCTTATTGTTGGAAGGGACTGAATCAATTGCAGATTGGATTGTAGAAAAGTTAGCATGGCCAGATGGATCAACAGCAACTGTCAAATAAGGATGGAGTTTATTATGTTTATTATGATTATTTCTTTGGTTAATAAACTGTGCTTTTGCTACTTCTTCTTCTTCTCCTAAACCCACCAACAAGACTATTGCTATTATACAGAGACATGATGATGAAAATGAAGGAAACAACATTGACATTGCGGCTGAAAATAAAAGAAAATAAAAGAGAATACAAGAAGGTTTATTTTTTTCTCATGGCCTGATGAATACAGCATAGTAATAATAATAATTAGTAATAATGAATGAATGAATGAATGGGAATGATAACTAGTATGATAGGAGCAATACGAAAAGGTGAGTATTTATTTTACTGGGAAATTAAAGTAAGGAAAGTCAATGGTCTATTTGGAATATAGAAGGACTAGTCTACTATATAGGAGTTATTCAATAAGGAATGAATTGAAGGCCATGCAAACATATATTCCATTCCATCCTTTGCAATTCTCAATAAGTAATATATGTTCAAATTATGTTTCCACAATTAATTATTAATTATTAATTAATGCATACTATTGAAGAGAAATTAGTGTGCTATTACTGGTCCTACCATGGGTGATCCAACATTTTTATAACAAGTCTAGTGACTAAATTTTATTATTTTAAAATCAATCTAATTAGATGTTCACCCTTTTAATCAATACGAATTTGAGTCAACACTAATTTGACACCCTTATAATAATATTCAAGAAAAAAATCAAATTTTAAATTTTAAATTTGAAAAGTTTAATTATTTAAAAATCAAATATTATGAAAATACAAATCAAACTTCGAACAACTTTTCATTAAACTTATTATTTCAACAAAATGTCTAATTAAACACTAACAAAATTAAAACATAATAAACATTAAAAGCAAATGCTAATAATTCACAAGACAAACCCCAAAATACCTACCATAAACACATAATTTACTTTATTAATTAAATCCAACAAAACTTTCAACCAATACTAGTAAACTCACAAGTGAAACCCTAAAACTTTTTTTACCAAAATCTCAATAATGAAACTCCTACTAAACTCTCAATTAAAACTGATTAAACTAAACAAAATCTAATGTAACTAAAAAATCATATTTTTACTCAAATCAAATAAAACGCAACAATCAAACGCTAACAAATCCAAAAATCAAACACGGACAAAATTCAATTTCAATTTTAAATGGATATCCATGTCAAAATTTGAAGAAACTCAACTACCTTAGTGCGTAAGGGTAGTTAGAATCTCGATTAAACTCTTAAGATCTTCCGATATTACGATTTTTAATGAGTTAATCAATTTTACAAAATTTACACTGAGTCAGACGATTTTACGATTTAAATCTTACTATGATTTCACGATTTTAAATTTTAATTTATTTTTCGATTCCACGTAAAATCTCGAATTTCACTATCTTGCACTTTTGGTGGAAATGATTATTAATAATAACCGTATTTTTACACGGATATCAATTTGGCGGTGTTTACTAAAAGGTGTACTTGTGTATGTCATTATATTTTTAAAATAACGAATTATCTAAACTCTTTTAAAATTGAGGAGCTTTCTTAAGCGATGAAAGAATATAGTGATCTTTTAAGATTTCATCTATAAAATAAATATAGGTATGTATTTAAAATAATTATAGCCACATATTTAGAATTTTTTTTCATAAATCGTAAAGGACCACTAAATATTTTCACCATCATAGCCAAAACCTAAAATTAAAATTAAATTAGACTAACTCAATTTTAAAAACTAATTTATGGGTTGATGATACCTCCCACTTATAAATTCTAAAGAGACGATATGTGTGACTTATATATAATAAATTCAAAATATGAAAGTAAAAATTATTTTGAATCTACTTATTTTTTAGCTTGGTTAAACTTGATTAAAAAATTTAATCATATAACATTATTATATTTTATTAGACCTCTCAATAATTCCTATATGCATTTTTATTTTATTTTATTTTATTATCTTATGGAATCAGTTCAAGATGCTGAGTATATATATGGTTAAGAATGTTAAAAATAAAAAGTCTAAAAGGTCTTTTATTTTTCTAGTTTATGATGAAGTTGATAAAAGTCTTTTTTAAACAAATATATTCCTTTAGAAATTTTCTACTTGTAATAACATTATGATTTTGTTTTAAAATAATTGGACTTCATAAAATAATATAGAGTGAGAATGACATGTAATCTTAAAGAGTTACACCTAATAATGTAATCGAATAAATTCTTATATATATCAAGAAATATATCACACATGAAATGATTGATTTATAATGAGAGTGATGATATTGATAGCTATAAGGCTATAACCAACACGGATGATTATTATTAGTATTAAAAGTGATCAATAAAACACAAATTATGACTTAATATAAAAAAAATTAAAATTGTATAAACATTAAATGATATAATTTCGAATGTACGTATTTGATATTATAATGACTTCTTTTATTTTTTTATTGTAATTTATATTTTATAGTCTTCACGCTGGAAGATCTAATCATCTAACATTGGCATATTTTATTTGACATAAAATCATCAAAATGTAAAGATGCAAAATATCAATTTTCTAATTACACCTACAAAAAATAAATAATTTTTTTTCACGTTAAAATTAGCCACCAATATATAATACACATTAAAATATAAAATACAAATTAAAAATAAATTAAACTACATACGCATTTCATAATACAAATATATTATTCTCAAAGATACTAAAATATCTTTTAGTGAGAATAAATATTTGATTAAATCTTGACTATTGATTTGTATCATTAAAATTTGATGTGTGATCAATACTATCATTATGAGATAGATAAACTTGTAAATGTGGTAATTGTCCTTACGAGAATATACTTATTCATAGTAGAATTTTCCATATAATAATTACTAATTGAAAAAAACTAAGGAGCCAATACATTATGATCAATAGAGAACCAACACATATTTACGGATGATACCTCATAAAAATTTTAGATGATAACTTAATCTTCCATATATAAGTTATGGATGATAACTCATATACATTTTAAATGATAACTTAATTATTGGTTCCCTAATGACTCTCTAACATTAATTTTATAGCACTATTCTTACTAATTTTTTTACTGATTTTAATATATACCTAACATAATAAAAAAAAATTATTTCACAATCTAAAAAGAAGATATACCTCGGCATAAAAGAATATATATATACCCAGATTTTGAGGGGGAAATATGGGTCAAAGTGAACGTAAATTTAGACCTGAGCATAAATTAATGAGGCGCTTAAAATGGTGTAAAAAGAACAGTTGTCGAGTGTTTACTAATAGTAATAGTAATATAGTTGGAACCAATTTAATAAATAGCTAATAAAAATTCCAACTCATACACTACCCACCCATATCACCCAATAAACACAACTCACTTACCCACACTTATTAGTTACCACACCAATCACTAGTGATACATCATATTTTGTATATATGTTGTGTTTAAATTATTTTTTATCGTCTAAATTTCACAATTATGATTTTATCTTCAAAGTTATCGTAATTGTTATTTTGAACATTTTAATTAGAGGAAAGAAAGAAAATATCAGTGTTGTCCATAATGATTAGAATTGATATAAGGTGTTTCGTTGAATAATTAATTAGATATTTAAGATTATTTATTAAAAGAAAAAATTACTTTTCTATTTTAAAATATAAATAAGAGTTTAATTTGATGCATCACTGATGATATAAATACATACACAATTAGTTAATCATATATGTTATTTTAATCAAATGCACGTATACTTTCAGTTTATTAAAATTAAATTATATAAATAATAATTATTTTTATCTATATTAAGCTTACGCCTACTAATATTTTAATCATTATGTACTATATATTTCAATATACATGTATTTTAATTAAGTAATTTCCTACTTTATAATTATATCATCAATGTAAATATGTAATAAAATTAATCTCTTTAAAGTGTAACTTTATAAGAAAAAGTTTCTCCACCAATACATCAAATTGCATGCGGCTTTTCTAACTTTTTTATATTACAAAAATGCAAGAAACACATATTATTACAACACTAATTATGGAAAACTAGTATACATATTCCTATTCTATATCCATCTTTATGAAAATATATTACCTACCAAATATGAAAAAAGAAAATATCTTACGTATTATAACTTATATGTAAATTATTTAACAATTATTAATTAATTTTCTTTTTTCTCATTTCTTATATGTAATTGTTGATAGGCATTTCTGATAATGAATCAATCTACATGTATTATTGTACATCTCTATACACATTATTTATAATATAAAAAAATATAAATATTAACACTGAAAAAAAAAATTTTATACTAGTATTTATATTTTTTTAATTAAAAATATGTGTATGTACAATATATTACCGTACTAGTAACAGTAGAACAATAGGATTAAACTTGTTTCTAGTTATTTGCAACAGCCTCAACTGAGGTTAGTTAGGATACGTTAGAGCAACTAAAAAGAAGTTACGCATTACAGTACACGATGCATTCTGAGCCGTTGATTAAATTATTCATTTATAACAAAGTAGGCCCCACACCCATGCTAAAACCATTTTCTCCCTTCCAAAACGTCGTTCGTTCAGTTTCAAAGTTTTCCCAGTATCCTCCCTCCTCTCATTACACTCACTCCGCGTCTTCTCTTTTTCTTCCTCTTTCATCGCCGCGTCATATTCCATTCCCCTCAGATACCGAATCTTATTACATTACATTTATTTCTAAATTCTAATTTATTCACACAAAAAAAAAAAAAAAAAGAAGATATTCTTCTTTCTTTTCTTTCCTTTTCTGGGCGGCAGGCTATGGAATCCGAATCCTTATCCCCTCCAATGCTATTATACTGATCACTGATCAAAATTCAAAGCCCTCTCTTCTCTCAACGCTTTTCTCTTCTCATTTCTTTCAATGGCGTTCGTGTTTCTTGTGATTCTTTTCTCGTTGCTGCCGTTTTCCATGTCAGACGATACAGCTGTCATGAAGGCTTTCCGGGACGCGATAACGTCACCCGGTTTAAACTGGTCGAGTGCTGACGTGTGCACTTGGAAACACGTGCGCTGTGACGCCGGTCCGGGTACAGTAACCGCCATACAGCTCGCAAACCTGAACCTCGCGGGCACGCTGCCCAAGGATCTCGGGCAGCTCTCTCAGCTTCAGAATTTCGACTGCAGAGGGAACGAGTTCACCGGTGCGTTTCCTCACTTGTCATCAACCCTGCAAACCCTAAACATCAACAACAACAAATTCACGTCGCTCCCTGACGATTTCTTTAACGGCATGAGCAGCTTGCAAACCGTTAGCATCGGTTACAATTCTTTCTCCGCTTGGAATGTTCCAGAAAGCCTCAAGGATTGTGTTTCCTTGACGAGCTTCTCCGCAATCGCCGCCAACTTCTCCGGCAAGATCCCTGACTTCTTCGGCGCCAACGGTCCTTTCGGGAGCTTGCAGAATCTTTCTTTGAGTTTCAATAATTTTGATGGCGGTTTGCCTGATTCGTTCTCCGGAAGCGGGATACAGAATCTGTGGGTGAATGTTCTTCCAGGTAACAACAAACTCAGTGGAACTCTTTCGGTTTTGCAGAATATGACTTCGCTTAGGCAAATTTGGGTTCATGGAAACAATTTCACTGGTCCTATACCTGATTTTTCGAACCATGATTCTCTTTATGATGTGGGATTGAGGGATAATAAGCTAACAGGGGTAGTGCCGCAATCTCTTGTGAATCTTCCATCGCTTAAGGTAGTTAATTTGACTAATAATCATCTTCAAGGTCCCCCTCCCAAGTTTGGGGACGGGGTTCGGGTTGATGATAATGTCGAATCGAATAGGTTCTGCACCAATGAGATTGGTGGGAAATGTAGTCCAATTGTGGATACTTTGCTGGCTGTGGTTGAGCCTTTGGGTTATCCTTTAATGCTTGCTGACAGTTGGAGTGGTAATGATCCTTGTGTTGGTAATGGTTGGATGGGGGTCGATTGCGCGGCCGGAGTCATTAGAGGGATCAACTTTCAGAGCAAGGGCTTCTCTGGGACTATATCTCCTAGCTTTGCCAAGCTTACTAATGTGACAAGGTTGCTTCTTAATAATAATCATATTACTGGCAAAATACCTGAGGAGCTTACCACTTTGCCTAATTTGATTGTGTTGGATGTCTCCAATAACCAATTGTATGGTAAGGTTCCGCAATTTCGCGATGGCGTGAAGGTTAACACCAGTGGGAATCCTGATATTGGAAAGGATAAGCCAAGTGGAGGAGGAGGCAGTTCTTCTTCTGGAGATAAAAATGGTCATACTGGAGTTATTGTTGGTGTTGTGGTGGGGATTCTTGTTTTACTTGTTGCTGGGCTATTGCTGTTTAAGTATTGTAGGAAGGGCAAGCGTCGTGGTAAAGCTCAGCCACCGAATGCAATCATCATACATCCTCGCCGTTCCGGGGAAGGAGATGCTCTGAAGATAAGTGTTGCGGATGCTGCTTCTGCTTCTGCCAGTGGTAGTGCTGTTAGTCCAAGAAGTGATGTTCAGCATGTGGAAGCAGGCAATATGGTTATCTCGATTCAAGTCTTGAGACAAGTGACCAGCAATTTTAGCCAAAAGAATATATTG
>JASCZI010030300.1:99346-123982 GCA_036250425.1 Stylosanthes scabra
AAACTTTGAGAGTCCTGGGTCTTTGGTAAAGAGTGATGAGTGGTACTTCCCAGGTTGGGCTTTTGATAAGATGTTCAAGGAAATGAAGATTGAGGACATTCTTGATGGCCATATTAGGGAAATGTATGATACAAGGGCCCATTTTGACATGGTTAATAGGATGGTGAAGACTGCTATGTGGTGCCTTCAGGATAGGCCTGAGTTGAGGCCTACAATGGGGAAAGTGGCTAAGATGTTGGAAGGAACTGTGGAGATTACTGAGCCCAAGAAGCCCACTGTGTTTTTCCTTGGGGAAGAGTAAGATGGCATGTTTGTATTTACAAAAACTTGAGTGTTGCCTTACTTGTGAATTATGTGTGTTGGCCAGTTCCATTTTTATTTTTTGTACCCACGGGAAAAGGGGACAAAAAAGAATATATCAAATGTATGTATTTTTGCATTTTCATGGCTATTAATGTTGTATGCAAGTATATACTAATGTTTTTTAAATTCCATGTGAATATAACAAAATAGACTTACTTTAAATAAATAGATGCATTAATAGAATTCTAACATGAAAAAAGGAAGGGGAAAAAACAAGTGTTAATTGTGTCACGTCACGTCACCTGCCATGTGTGGACGTGGTGCACGGAAAACGCATTATGTAGGACCGCACCATATAAATACTCACTCACACTCTTCTTCGTCCCATTCTCCCACGAACTCCCATAACCGTTCCTTCACTCACCCTCTCCAATCAACAACTAACAATCAAATTTCACTCTCTCTGCGTTTTTCTCAGTAACCAAACATCAATGGCAACCGCAACCAGAAGATCCAAGCGTAAGCTTCATCTTGAACCACCACCACCAAAAATCACATGCAAGAAGCTTCGGTCAAACCTCCCTCGCCGCCGACGGTGTCAGATCTCACCGCTGGTTATTTCTTCCACTAGATTCAATTCTTCCAGAGAAAATCCTCGTTTTCCTGGAATAACTGTGGATTCTGATTCTTGCTCTGACGACTTCGCCGGAGGCGAAGCTTCGTGTAACTCGAGCAGAGCTTCAGCTGTTTTCGCCGGAAATGGAGGATGTTCCAAATCAAGAGGAAGATTGCAATGCGAAATCTCGAGAAATAGGAGATTCAGGAAGCAAAATGAAAGTGAAGTCTCGGAGTCTTCGTGTGTGGACTCCAACGACAGAGGTCACGAACAGAGCAGGAGCTTGATTCTTCAAAGAAAGCTTATGGAATCCGATGAGGTGATTTTGAAGTTCAGAAGCGAAAATGAGAGACGAAACGATGAATTCTCCGAAGCATGCACGAAATCTGAGATCACTTGTGAGGATTCGAAGTCCGGTTGCCGAAATTTGAAAGCGTCGTCGGAAACGAAGAAGAGAAACGACGTCGTTTCGTTTAGCTCCTCTGGTGCTCGTACGACGGCGTTTAAGGAGGGAAAGAGCATATCAATCTGCAAGATAAACAGAGAATCGGAATTAGAATTCTCTGAATGTTCGAGAAACCTCCGCGAGGATGACAGTAACTTTGTTGATTTGACAGAAAAATCGAAGATCAATCAAAGTACAAATAGCTCCTATCTCAATTGCACGGAGCAATTGCGATTCACATATTCCGACGAAGACGAAGACGAAGACGTAGAAGACGATGAATCGGAGTACTATTCTAGTCAGGGAACTGTGCTATCTGATCTTCGCTCAGAGATCTTCAGCTTCCCGGAGTGCTCAGAACTTGAACTTTCTGATTACACTCCGTCGTTATTCATCGATTCAGGAAGCCAATTCTCGCAGGGATCCGTCGGAGAAACTCCTTCTCCAACTTACTCCTTGTTTCTTCAGTTCCGTAACGAGTTCAACACGCTAATTATAACTTCATTCAACAATAATTCTTCAAGCGTCAAAGATGAGGTCGTTCCTATTCATGCCAAGGTAGTGATAATGATAATTGTTTGCTTGATTCAGCTTCTTCAGAGCTCAAAATCATTAGATACTATATTTTTTAATGCTCTGTTCTTGTTATATGAGGAGTTCTTATTTTTTGTGTACTGATTTTCTTTTTCTGATTTTAGTTTGTTAAGTTCGATGATTTGGCCGAAGAAGAAAGCTACGTGATGCTGAGAGAGAGGGAGAGGAAGCAAGTTCTTCTGTGGAATTATACAGATAGCTATTTTTCTACCACTGAATTCGGGAACCTTGTGATTCAGCAACGCTCGCAAATGGTTCAATGGATCATTGAGGTTAGTTTATTAATATTTTTACGTATTACGATCATTATGTTTTTATTTCTGTTATATTTCTATTTTTGTTTTTTACATTTTTTCGTCAACCAATTAATGAATTGCCGTTGAAAAGAAGTTTGGAACTACTCATGCTTTTTATATTATTGGCTTGTCTTTTTTTGTTTTTTATTTTCTGTTACACTAACACGATGGAAAGGTGAAGACTCTAAACTTGATTCAGTTAGAGTGAACATTCTGTACAATAAGAGCATTGGAGAAACTCAGTGTAATTCAATCGTTTCGTGACACGTCAGATTCTGTTTTAATGTTGCGCGGACTCTATAATTTTTCTTCTCTAGAGTCATGTTCGTGCATGCATCCACTTTTCTCGTATTCTTGCATGCATGTGGGTGGTTTGGGCTTTGGGGTTCTTGCAACTCCCAAGACAGTTTTGCGTTTAGCTTGTAGCTATGGCTATATGGTTTTGGAAGTAGAAGTATCAACCGTATATATAGCAGGAGCAACCGTTTTTTTCCGTAACCGTCAAAGTATAGTAATCGGTCATATACAAGACAATTTTTCATTATGTAGGTATAAATATAGATTAGTACTAGCTATATATTCAAATAACATTTTTTTTTAAGTTAATATTATGAATTTTACATTTAGAGTATACTAGTATTTATATAATAATTTAGTTAAAATGATAAGAAAAATAAATATTTTTTTTTGACATTGACAAGAAAAATAAAGATGAATAGATGATAGTGCATGTGTGTGTATAAACTTCAAAAATGACAATTTCTTTTGTGACCAAAAGTAATAGCACTACAAATTTTATAGCGGCACACAATTATATTATTGTTGTTATTATTATTAGCATGGATATATTTTAAATATCAAATATGTATATATACACAAAGTTTTGATCTCAGCTCTTTTAGTATAAACCTAATATTTTTATTTAAATATTTATTGGTTTTTTTTTTGTATTTTAGGTCGGTATTTATAGTTTACACTTTATATTAGTAACATATTTTTTTGTCGGATTAATTTTAGGCTTTCACTACCAAAAAAAAAAAAAAAGAAAAAGATAAAAGAATAACGGGGTTACAGAATTTTCTGTTAGAGAAGATCGAGAGAGAACAATAGTGTTTACTGGAATTGTTGTGTTAGAGTAGAGAAGATTTAATACACTCTTTTCTTCTTACTTAGCACTCTAAAGAGTTTAATGTATGTGAAAGCGTATAGATTTAGATAGAATATCCAAAAAATAGCTTTATGGAAAAGTTGTTGGGCTTTTAATTGCTGGTTAATTTTGTTTAAAATGCTTTAACTTAGAAATTCACCATAAATGGGCAGCAATCTTATCGAAAGCAGCTTCGGCAAGAGACGATGTTTCTTGGAGTCAGCCTCCTTGACCGCTTCTTAAGCAAAGGATATTTTAAAGTCAAGAGAAACCTTCAGATTGCTGGGATCGCCTGCCTGACGTTAGCCACGAGGATCGAAGAAAACCAGCAATATAGCAGGTTCATCATTGAGTCCTTTTCTATTACTTTCTGTAGAAACACAAATCGTGCGTATTAATTTGTCTCTGTCTATTTATGCGCCTGCCCGAAGGTGAAGTGATTGGATCAGGTTTTAATTCAGTACAATTCTTTTGGACACATTTTTCTTTTTTAAGTTACATAAGCCAAAGCCCAAAACTACATAAATTTTCAATATAATTTTAAGTATATGCATTAATACTATCATTAATCATGAACTAAGTCATACTTTTGAAGAGTTTAGTTATGATATTACTAACATTAACATAGAAGAAGTTAATATACGTGAATTCTTTGTTGTCCTAGATCAAATATTCAATTGTATACTTTGTTCTATACCAATCTAATATTTATTTGCAATATTTTGTTCTACACTAGCTCAGTAGCTTGGCTCTGCTACATGAGCTGGTTTAGTCATGATTTATGTATTCTCCACTTCAAGCAGATTGCAACCTGTTATTCTCCACCCGCTCAAATTACTTTTTGTCTTTTGGCTAGCTTGTCCTTGAGTTCATTTAACTCCGAAGTCTTTAGTTCCCTTTCTATAATGATAACTGAAAGTTTGTGTGGACATTACAGAGTGGAGCAAAAGAATTTCTGTATTGGAAGTAATGTATACAGTAGATGCGAGGTGGTGGCTATGGAATGGGTGGTGCAGGAAGTGCTCAAGTTCCAGTGTTTCGTTCCGACCATCTACAACTTCTTGTGGTACAACATATACCTTTTTCCTTTACATTATCACAGCAAGTGTATTATCTAATATTCATAAAAGTTAAAATCAAGCTAAGATTATACCATCTTAAAAATTGTAATTCGCAGCAACTTCAGAAGGAAATAGACACTAGAGTTCTATTTGGCCGTTTATCATACTTATTTTATCCAAGGTTGTTATTTTCCACAGGTTCTACCTAAAGGCTGCTAAAGCTGATGCAGCTGTGGAGAGGAGGGTCAAGTCGCTGGCAGTGCTGGTACTATCAGCTGAGGAGCAGCTATGTTACTGGCCCTCTACAGTTGCTGCAGCAATTGTAATCCTGGCTTCTCTCGAAGTCGATCAAAATGCCTTCCACGCGGTCATAGGGGTAACTACTATTGCTACAGAACTGAAGGCTTTTCTTTATTTGAATCTTTAATGCGTCAATACAGAACTAAAGATACGTTCTCATGAATTCCTGCTTCATTTGGTCATTTTCTTTTAGTGTGGATTACAGCATAGTCCTTACAATCTATATAAATTTGTAATTTGGTTGCTATACTTTTTTGAATCATCTCACTATAAGTTAAATGTTTCATCTTTTCTTTTGGCTGTGTATTATTTGCCATAGAAGCCTTGATAATATGTAGGGAAATTGTGAACAGAATGTCATGTAAGTAATTCATCTTATGATTTTGCAGGTCCACGTAAGATCAAAAGATGAGAATTTGCATGAATGCATGGAGGTATGGTAACCCAGTTTATTATGTTAGTCACTTAATTTCATGGGGCGAGGAATTAAACTCCAGACAACAATCAGTTTGAAATTAATAATTTCATTTACTAACATTTGATTTCTCCTATTATTGATTTATCGGTATTCCTTGATGTCCTTAACAAGAAACTTAGTGTTATCTTCACTTCTCTGCAGAGCCTACGGTGGTTAATAAGCTATCTATGACAACATTTTAACTGGCATGGAGCAACATCCGCTGAAAATTTCAGTTTTGTTACTATTGTTCCCTACCCATCTGAAGGAAAATGGCTTTCAGATACCGGGTTGATTCTTAATCAGTATTAAATAAATTCATTTGTTTCCCTACCTGATAGGAAGGGAACTCCATTATTTTTCCCATGTAAACTATATTGATTGTTCTAAAGTGGGTCGTAATAGGTATAATGACAAAATATACACACTGTTTTTTAGCTGTCAAAACCTAGCATTATACAGAAGATATATTAGAGTTATACAGAAGTTTATCTCCTTGCATTTATAGGAACCAAACGAACCATTGAACCCTTCTTTCATAATAGAAGATTGACACATTTTTGTCGCTTCCTTTGCAATATTTTGTAATACTTGAATTTTAATTACACGGCAGTACAGCACTATTGTCTCTCTTGATGTTGTATCAATATATTATTGCTATATATTTATAGATTATAAGTGAATGTGGACAATTAAGTGTTAAATGAAGGGAGGATAGATAATGAATCAGTAAAGAGAGAATTTGCTTCTGCAGGCTTTTGCCCAAATTAATATAGGTGAGAAAGAAAATTACCAACGGACAAGGGAGGGAGGGGGGAGGGGTGGGGAATATTAAGATAAACGGCACTGAACATACACAAGAATTATAAAATACTAGAAGATGCTGACCAAATGTATCCACAAAATGAAAAACAGAAGTACATAACATTATCTAATTCTTTTGGGATGGATGCAGATGTTGACTTCGAAAAACTTGTCCTTTAAGACTGATTACTATTCATTTGGTTCAGCAGAGACATTTTTTACTTCATTTTATTGTTCTGATCTCATCAGTGTTATCTTTTCCTTGTTGAGTGCCATGGAAAGGATACTCTATTTCAAGGCCACTCATGTCACATATTTGCACACCAAATTGGGAATTTCCATTGAGCTCAAACAACAGATTTCCATTACACAGGGTTTGACAGAGCAACACAATGTTTCCTAGTGAACTTTTTTTTGGAAGCTTCTTCAAAGCACTTAGTTAATGTTAGCATGCATAGTTAGAACTTTAATAAATGAGAAAAATGAAGATGCTGCTTATATAAGAAACATGCTTAGAACTGCATTGGAAGTCATAGATGGTGTGTGAGATTTGACCCCTCTTTTCTATAATTTGAGCTTTCAATCTCAGTATCTCTAATGAATTATTAGGCCATGTTTTGATTAACTAAATGGATGGATAGAAGAGAGTACTTGACTCAATTGACACCAATTATTGATGAGAGAGATGAATTGCATTCCAATTTTACAAAGTAACTTAAAATTACGGTCCTATCCTTAGCCTTTTTCATAAATTGTCTTCTTCCCAGAGTGACACAGTGCTTGTCTTCTTATAAAGAGATTCAGTGCTTCTGAACAACAAGAACGTCCATGGCTTCTTCTGTGATCCGTTTCTTCAAGATTGTTCTCACAAAAAGCCTTCAAGATGGAACTCTTGTAAGTATCTTCTTCACTTTATATTTTCTTTTCTTGAATATTACTTAATCTGGATTTTTTTGCACAGCCCTAATTTTCCCTGATGTAAAAGAACACACATGCAGCATAGTATGCTTTTGAGTTTTGATAGCTATTATGCTTAATAACGACAGTTCCATTGGTTAGTTAGTTAGTTAGTTAGTCAGTCAATCAGTTAGTTAATTGGTTAGAGCAGTAGCTGAATCAGCAAAGTTGTTGTTAGGAAAGCAGGGAAAAGTTAACAGGAAAATTCCTTCATAGGAGGATGGAGGGAGAGGAATCAGTTTCTGTTTGTAGAAACTGGGACTGAGGTTCTTCACTCCTCAGAACCAGACATTTTCCCCCCAAATTCTAGCTTAGGCACTTAGCACATTGCTAAATGGTCTGGGTTTCAACTTACATTCGTTGTGTGTGTGATTCATTATATGTTTTCTGTTATGCATGCGAGTTTTGATAATAATGGTACAAACAACTCTTTCATTGGCACTGCAGAAGTTACCAAAAAAGTTTTGTAAGAAATATGGTGATGGTGTGCCAAATCCAGCGTATCTGAAGCCTCCAGATGGTACTGAATGGAAAATAGATTGGACTAAGAAAGACGGTGAAATTCTATTTGAAAAGGGTTGGAAAGAGCTTGCAACATATTACTCTCTGGATAATGGCCATTTGTTGTGGTTTGAGTATGATGGAACTTCCAAAATTGAAGTACACATATTTGACATGAGTGGCCTTGAAATAGACTATACTTCCAATGACAACTCAGTTGGGATCTCGAAGAAACAGCAACGGCTAAAGGAAAAAATGAAAGCAGAACCAGAGGCATCATCTCCTTCTAGAGATAAAAGATTGAAACGTACCGCCGAAACTACGGATGAGGAAGGAATCCTCGATACACAAAAGTGGAAGCAAAATGGCAATAATGAAGAGACACAGCTTAAGATGCCAACAAAACGATGTAAAAGGCCATATGTGGATGATGGTATGTGTTTCATCATCTCATCATTGTTCTATATTTGGGATGCATCTTATCTTTTAGTTTTATTTGTTATTAAGTTTGGGAATAGAGACAAAATAGGCCATAAGCTGTTCTGAGAACCCTATGTAGAACTTGTATATGATTCATTCCATAAGTAAGATTTGTTCTAATAATTTTTTTATTTTATGATATTGGATCCAGTTTTCTGTCTTGGGACCAAGGGGTTTGAAGCTCTGATTGAAGCTAAGAGGTTCAAGTCAGAAAATCCCTCTTTCATAGTCAAGATAACGAAAGCTAATATATCAGCATGAGCTGTAAGTTTATGCTTGTACAAATTATTATTGTTGTTGTTGTTGTTGTTGTTGATCTGAGATTCTTTTCTGATGATGAAAATATGCTGTGATGCAGAATTTCCAAGTTTCCTTTTATAAAAAACATTTTAAAGATGATGAGCAGGATATACAGATAAGGTTTGAGAGGGAGTTGTTGCCTGCAAAGGTTTGCTATCATCAACATAATTCTCTTGCCATTATCTCTGCTGGTTGGCGCCTTTTTGCTCTAACAAGTAAATTACAACCCGGGGATGTTACTGTCTTTGAGCTCATCAATAGAGAAGATCCATTGTTCGACGTTCATATTTATAGAGCTCACGGTTAGGAAACATGTTAGAACTTCACAATATCTTAAAGCTAAGGCTGCGTGTATACTAATATTTTCTAGCATCTAAATCCTATTGTAGCCAATCCTTTATGATTAGCTACATTCTTTCTGATGATGTTTAAATCTTTATGGAATTAGAGCAAGCCTTGGAGCCTAGGACCGGTGAGTTTCGACCTCAGATAGAAGCTCAGAAGTTCAGCTCAGAAAATCCCTTTTTCATGGTCAAGATAATGCATGATAACCTATTGAGATCAAGGACGGTAAGTTTTTACATTAGTCCGCATGGAAGCTCGTGTGGTTGCTATTGTTAGACTTCCTCAAATTGTGATTCTATTCCGATTATGACAATTTTTTTTGTTTATGCAGTCCATACCAAATGCCTTCTTCACCAAGTATTTTAAAAAGAAAGAGCCAAATGTAAAGATACAGTTTGAAAACAAGTTGTGGCCTGCAAAGTTGCTCTATTATCCATCATTGTCTAACGCCTATATCTCCAGTGGTTGGCAGCATTTTATTCTTGCCAGTAATTTAAAAGCAGGAGATGTTTGTGTCTTTGAGCTCATCAAAGTAGAAGAACGGGTGCTTGATGTTCATATTTATAGAGCTGATGGTTAGGTAAATCCATTAGAACCTCAGGAGCTCTCAAATCATGTAGTTTTTGTAAAATCAAGCAGTTATTCAGTTACAAAAACTGCCATTGTATTAGATATTTATATGGTTCGCATCCTTAGTAGACACCAAATTGACATCCGTATAAAGTACGGTTATTGATGTGTTAACTACCTTCCACTTTTTGTAGTCCGCCTATGATAATCTTATTTTACGGATGATGGTGAAAGATGCTGGAGAATTTTTTATGGATATAAGTCTCTTCCATGAAAATATCACAGTTTTTTTTTTATTATTTTTAATATATAAAAAACGTGGGAAAATATGAATGCTCCCATGTGCCGTATTAAGAATTGACTCATACAAAAACTGCACGTGTTATAGTAACTGCAGTTCTTGAATAGTTTGCTTATTTCACTTTCTTCAGTTCTCATGCAGGGTTTATGTTCTTGAATGGATGATTAATGTGCATGTTTCTTGGAGAGTGAAGGTTTTGACCATAAATAAAATGAATGCTATGTAATGTCTTGGATTTTTATGATAAAGAATAAATACTATTATGAAAAAGAAGTAATGAATATTAGTAATATAGTAACAGGAATAACATATATAACATCTTGAATTTTTATAAGAAAATAAATACTAATATAAAGAGAAGTAATGCATATACTAATATAATAACTGAAATAATATAAAGTAATATAGTGAGGGATCAAGTATGACATCATAAGAAATGAGATAAAGGTTAGTGTTCAATATGAAGAGATTTGTGAATGTGCCATTTGTGAACTTTGGCTTACGTGATATAACAATAAGATATTTGAAATATGAAAATGAATAAGGAACTACTTTAGTCTCTAAATTTATATATTATAAATAGATTGCACTTTTTACCTTTTCCATGTGAGAAATGTTATCTACACCTGCAACAATATTATCCTTTTTATCTGTCATACCCACTGCACCAACTACAACTACAACCCCAACAGCAATACACTAATTTAGAACAGTAAAACATAGACCAAAAGTAAAATTATCTGTCTTTGTAAAATGCTAACATTCTGAAAAGAATTATATTGATGAAGTAATGATAATGTTTACATTAAACCCTCTCCAAAAACACACATGATTTAAGGGGAGAAATGAATTGAGAAACAATCCAAAAGATAGTAACAATTAATCATTTATTATGAATATCGACCATATTTAAGAATGACATCTATCAGATAAGCCTTTACATCAATAAAAACAATCAACAAGACTTTATCATCATACCACTTTCACTGAAGGCTGGCAATATATAACTGTGCTAGATCAATCCAACTGTGGTTGTGTGACTCGCGAGAAGGTAAAGCATTGTGAATCAGCTCATATTATAGAACCCTGTGCTTACTTTCATCACCAGAATTAACAGGAACTATAGCAGGGCCAGCATCCGGAGACTGATCCAGTTGTGTCTTTGCAAACTCGTCAACGGTTCCTTTCCTTTCATTGACAATGGCTTCTTTCTTTTGCACCTCGGCTTGCTCAACCTTCTCTTTCGTCTTGGTGCTAACATCCTCTGCTGCCTTTGCTATAGCAGAAAAGGCACTTGAGAACCATGAAGCTCCAGTTAATACATAATGATTGTTCATGATAGCAGATCCAGCAACACTAGCCTTTTGCTCAGCAATAGCATAAGCAGACTTTGTCTTTTCGGAAACACGATATCTTTCGTCCACTGCTCTCATCTTTTCATTGACAATAGCTGTTCCAGCGCTTAATTTATCACTTAGACCAATCTTACGATCAATGGAAGCAACCGTGGAAGAAGCATTTGAGGACAAGTTATGACGTTCATCGAAGTCTTTAGCCTTTGTGATTGCATCCTTTCCTAAGATATAGCCCTTGGCAAGCATGGTGCTCATTACGTCTTCAGCCTTCATAACTGTGGTAGGAGTTTGGTCTGTCTGTTGGGAAGAGCATTGTTCATTATAAACTTCATGATACTTAAGGGTTTAACAGTAAAGAAAACATTTACAATTTGCAACCAGTATTTGTTTACCAGTTACATATGAAGACCTAAAAGTCTCCTTCAGGACTTCAACACTCAAAGTTTATTGTATATTTGATTTGAAAAACAGATGCTATATGCACAATGTAGCTACTAAGAGCCTGTTTGCTTTACCGCTGAGCATGCTTCAAGGTTCAAAGTTCAAACACAGTTCTGGCAAACGAGGCTTTGCATACTTTTATGTTTGTGAGCTCAGGAAGCTAAATTGTGGCAAAACAAACAGACTCTTAGTTATTTATCTAACTTCCTGCAAGGACGTATTCCCTGGGGATAGAAGAAATTTACTGATATGATCAGCAAAACAAAGTATATCTTAAAACTTGTAGTTATCTCTTCAAAAGATACTTAGCACCAGATGAGTTCGGCAGCAATAGCTAAGCAATGTATTCCAAAACCTGAAACTAGGACTTAATCATCAAGTGTGTGTGTGTGTGTGTAAAAATATATATGTGTTTGGCAGACAGCACAAACTTATGTTCAGCGAAAGTGTTCATATTTCATGTATTTGATTACATAAAAAGTACTTGTTGCAGCATAAGATGCACCATGAACTAAATCACGCAACAAGTAACTTAGAAAATTAAGTACTTACCTCAATTGAGGTAAGAGCTTCAGGGGGCAGCTGATAGTTCTCCACTGGTGCGATTGTGACATATAGATCAGCAATCTTGGAACCCTATACTAGAAACAGGAGAATAAGTGGCATGATTTAGGTAAAGAAAATCAATTACAAGTATCTGTTTCATTTTATCAATCTTATCTTTCATGAGCTTTCGTGATTAAATGGGAAAGTATTAATTGGGAAATGTTCAACTCACACATAAACGTAATTATGAAATGTACTATTATGTTTTCAATACAAAAGTCATTTGCATATAAACATACCGTCAAGAGAACTGCTGTTTCTGCCCCCTGTGTCTCCTTAAAGGTAACATAAGCAACCTGGGTATGATCATTTTCCCTGCAGAGTGATCATCGAAGGTAAGAGTGACATTTAGTCGACAAGTTAAAACAATGATAATAATATGAAATGAACAAAATTTTGCAGAAGTGCTCTCACCTTTGCATCTCTATATATTGAATTTCACCTGAAAATGAGAAGAATTCTCCTATATCCTTTGTGGAAGTAGTTAGTGATATGTTGCTAACCTTAACTGTTCGTACCTGTAATAAGGCAAAATGGAGTGAACTTGGAAATTTCTGCAACAAGGGATGATAAATCCAATGCTATTTACTAAGATACGTAATTTATATTGCTATATTCAGGAGGACACACTAAAACTGCTATTGAATACTATATTATGTATACTATAATTCTGATGCTAACAAGTTTGTGATGTGAAAATTTCTTACTCACGTTTGAAAAATGTGGACTCCAATTTTGTGGAGATGTAGAGGGGGGAATTGCTTCGGCCTTTTCATCGGTATGGTCCTTAGGAGACTGCATGTGAAATTTTAAATTGAAGTACTTTTAAGATGGTGCTCCACAAAAAATAGGGAGCTAAAGAAACATTACATGCTCAAACGGATATAATGTAGCACAATCTAGTCAAACAGAAAACAAGATTTTTCAGTTCAGAAGACAAAGCAGCAGAACAAAGAATCATGAAGCCAGCAGGAAATTTTACATCGTTCATCATTAGTTTAACCAATGCAACTTCATGACTTTACTAAAACCACTAAGGAGCATTGCCCAAATAAAAAGGTCCTCAAAATGAATAATTTCAATGAGGAGAAGAACAATCATGTATCACCAACAGATGTGAGATATCCAGAATGAATCACAAAACAACAGCAGGTTTAGAACCACATCCTAGGAAAGAATAATACTTGGTGCTTCTATTAGATCCAAGTTAGCTATTTGGGAGGACAAAATTGACTGAAAGAGCAATCCAATGGAATAGCCTATATAATAGTGTAACCCTTATTTATACTTGTAAAGTAGCTTACATATCAGATACACACAATAGAAATAGAAGATATTAGTTATTCATATGATGACCTATGTATACGGGGAAGTATGTATAACTGTATATTTGTAACTTGCTACTAGTTATTCTATATATATCCCACGTACAAACAAGAGAGAAATCTTCTTTGGAAACCAAATTCCATTACTTAATCTTGTTTCTCATCTTTTCTATTTACTCATACTCACCTACTGTCAATCCGAATTCTCCATAACCCAGTTCAGGCCAACTGAAAGAGCAATACTATTTCTCTTATCACTAATATCTAAATAGTCAATTATTTCCTAATTACTATATTATATGTTCGTATCAGACTGCTCCCGGCGATATCAACCACAGTCAATTTCATCCCCCCGCCCCCCCAAAGAAATGTGTAAAATGGGGCTTGAAGAAGCTGCATTGTATTGTAGCTTGTCTTGCTTCTCTCTCCCACTAAAACCTTCTTTTTTTTAACCTACTGCTAAAGCTTACTAACAATAGAGTTGCCTATACTCAACCATTGCATTCCACCATAAAATGCTCCCTTCAATCCTATTTGAAACTTACAAACAGATCCAAAATTTCAATGATGAACATTGGAGATCCAAACTAGTACTTGCATATTCAAAAAGAGTATATAACAAAGAAATTGCAAGTTACAGCAATTTTAGTTCCTCATTCTCATACAACAAAGTTTCCATCGATTTTCTTATGCCTTTTTCTATTGTTCTCAGCATCCAAGAACAAACAACACAATGCACAGCAAACAAATATAACAACAAAAAAGAAGAGATCCATATAGGATCTGAAAATTTCAACGAACAGTGTTAAACAAAATTAGAAGAGAGAATGTGCGACGAAATGAAGCAGATCTGAGAAAAAGCATGAAACTCACCGACATTTCGGACGATACAAAGTGTTAGTTTGTGGTTTTGTGAAAGAATGGTTGGAACAATGGCGGGGAGGAAGGTAGATGAAAATGGCGGAGGGGTTGTTTGGTAATTACGGAATCTGAAAGGTCCAGCACGAAATCGCGTTAGAATTAACTGTCATTTCACGCTATCAACTTGTTATTACCACCATTTCTCTTCTTTTTCAGTTTTCAGTTGCAATTTTTCATTTCTGTGTTTATTTGTTTTTGTTTTTTGTTTTAAGCTTATAAATATGAATTTAATTTATTTTTTTATGCATTTTAAGATAATTTTTTTTAAACACGTTATTTCAAAAATTATTTAAACACATAAATTTAATTTGGATGTTAATGTTAAATTTTTTATATTATTATTGATGTATTAAATATTAAAATTAAACTCAATATAAAATAGAGAATATTTAGATAGTTGAAAATTGAAATAGTGAGTGATGTTTAAAATGATAAGATCAAAACAAGAGATTTTAGGTGTTTTTAACTTTTAAGAATATATAAGAGATTTGTTTAACGAAAAAATTGTTTATATTTATTCAGAATTTATTTCTCATTAACTTTTTATAGTTTAAGGAAAAAAAAGTCAATAATGTATTTTACAGCATTAATATAAATTGTAATATCTCTTCTTCTTTTTGAGAATTGAAATATCTTCTAACTTGAATGTATAAAAATTGGATTGAGAATTTACTCTAAATACAAAGAAATTATGTATAAAAGTATGTCATTCATATATAATTGTGAATGAAATTTCTACATGATGAAGCAGGAGCTTAAGATAATAATCTATGTGCCAAACTGCCAATTAATCCCCAACATCAAATGAGAGTACAAACTTATATAAGAGTTTCCCATTAAAAAGTGCTTATTTAATGTGGATGAACATCACTTCCTTAATGTTTTATTTTCTCCTCTTCAAAAGCCTCTTCAATGACCTTCTTGATATCTTCACTCAGCTTTGAAGCCTTTCCAATGTCCCTGCTTAATTGCAAATTTGATTTGCATCAAGAAGTAAAAAATATCAAAGGCAAATCTAAAATATAAAATACGAATACTTACCATGACCGTTGATTTTTTGCGTACATATAATTTTTTTTGGTAAGAAACATTTAAGTAACTCTCATAAATAATTAAATATATATGGTAAAATATATAGTAGGGGAAAATTATCCGGTATGCCGCAGGGGAAAATTATCCGGTATGCCCCACCACCTTTCAGCCGTTGATCTTGATTGGTTTTAATTATAAAATAAGATCAACGGTTAAAAGCGCTGAAATACCGGTATGCCGCGGTTTTCACGGCATACCAGATAATCTTCGTCAGTAGATTAGTAGATTACAACTTACTTGGCCAAGTTTGCAATTTTTGCAATCTCCCATACATGTAAAGTTTGGTCAGGAGTTATTTTATTTTTCTTGTAGAGCTCTCGAAGCATGCCCTTTTGTCTCTCAAATTCTTCTCTTGCTCTGTCTACATTCAAATAATTACTTTGGACTATCATTCCCACATCTTCAGCAATATTCTCAACCAGTTCATATTCATTCCTGATGTCACATGGATCAATCCAACATAAGAAAATATGATTTTAAAATTAAATTGTATAATTTACAATGAAAGCTAAGGCCATATTATGATTTTAATATCGAAAAATTATAAGTACCCAATAAATCATAAAACAAAAACACACAAATTTAAAACCTGACATTCTTGTAACCTACTAATCTTGGCGGTAGAAACCTATGTACAATTAACATATGAAAATTTAATCATGTCAAATCATCTAACAATTTTCAATTATCAACTCTACGTAAAGTCAACTACACCTTAGTCAACTGATCCAGAGTTTTTGCGGATATTTATACTTACATGTTGGGCATGCAGTGCCAGCCTGATAGATTACTCATTTCTTTCAAGGCCTCCTTCCATGAGGGAACTTTGTCAATGAACTCCTTATTGCGCATATGCTCTTCAAAAGCCACACCATAAGTTCCAGTTTGATGCCTTACATCAGAAGGATCTACATGGTAAAATATGGGCACCACAATCTGATTTCTTGTTCTCTTGCAATCCATTATTTCTGCAATTTCGTCCAAGCACCACTTGGACGAAGCAGTGTGTTCCGATAGAACCACGACGGCAACAGCGGCTCCTCGGATCGCAGAAATGAGTGCTGATGAGATCTCACTGCCTCTTCTCAGATTGAAATCAACGTAGGCGTTAACATGATGCCTTTTGATTGCGCCGCGAAGGTGACTGGTAAAATTGTAGCGAGTGTCACCACCAAAGCTAAGGAACACATCATGTTGTGTATCAGTGTTAGTGGTGGCTGTGGTCATGGCAGTGATAGAGAAAGCAAGACCAGAACAAAAGTTACACATTTTTTTATGAGTGGAAGCTTTTATGTTTGTGTGTGTAAGTAAATATCATTTTTATAGCTGCGTATGAAATTTAAGAGGAGTGGAATAGTGGTAATGTTAGGTAAATTAATACACACTTTCTTATTATTGTCAGTTTGTGCGTACTCGAGGGGACGGCAAGATAGAATAATTACACATTTACCAATCAAGTTTTTAAAAGGTTTGAACTCGAGACCTCTTAGAACGGGGAAGATGTAATGCCATATGAGCTGTAGTTCATCGGCCATTAATATTGGTTTTAAAAAACAGGCAAAAATACCTCAAATTTTGTTAATGACAAAAATATTCTACTTTGCACTATTTTTTGCAAGGTGCTAACCCAATTTCTTTGTCTGTGGCTTAGAGACAAGAAATGTGCTTCTATTTAATTAGGAATTGGGTTTTTACCCAATATTGCTGTCAATTGTCTCATATTTTGGCATCTTATCATATAATATATGATATGGCTAGTTCCTCATCCGTAAATTGAACGGAGTTGAGTCACTTTGTCACCTTCTCGAACTAGAATGATCCCCACATATGTATCAAAAAATATTCTCAATAATCATATTACAAAAGACTTAAATTCGAGTTTATGGAACATGCTACTCAATACAGTAATATGCATGCAGTCTGATATACATTTGAATTTTGAACTCCTAAGTAATAAAGGCAGTTATATTTTGGTCTTCTGCAATCACTGAATTTTACAACTTACCTATTTTGCAAGAACTTCTTTGTGTGCCTTAAATGAGAGAATAACGTTCCATACCAAAGAAATAACATTAGCAGCAAGAACCTGAAATTATTTCCATAAGTTTCTTTAAACTCAGCTGTCAGGAGTATCACTAGAAAATGGAGGACTAGAGAGAAGAACATTGAAGAAAATTTATAGATACTAAAGTGAATCAGCTGAAATAAAAATATCATAAGAATGACATGACATAATTATCAGAAAAAAAAAAAAAAAAAAACATGTTGCAAGATATGAAGAAAGAAATGTAAAACAAACATGTCTTCCACATGTACTATTGTCTGTTATAGTTCAACTAATAAAAGGATAAAAAGTTTGATCTATGCCTCTTCATTGCCTATGTTGTTAACTCTAACATGCTTTGAAGTGATGAACAAACTGTCAAAATCTCAATTTGCATATATGGTCTGGTCTGTAAGCCTAACCTGGAATTGCTGTGGAACAAATCTGAAGTTGAGAAATTGAAAAGGTATCCATAATTGCCAATTTGCCACAACGGATGAAAACCACTCCTGCAGTATGAAATTTGAGCACGAGTAAGCACTATTTAAGATAACAATGAAATACCCCTCTTTGTGTTCATGTTTTTCACATGAATACTCAAGCTAAAACCAATGACAGCACCTGTTTAAGTTTGGGTACAACTTCTGATGGCCTTCCCTCAAGTGTCGTCAACGTAGCTAAGAAAACCCCAATAAATGTGGGAGCAAATACAAACTGCAATCATAGTTAACCAAGCTCAAAATTAAAATAGCAAACTGGGCAAAATAGCTAATATTTGATACAAAGTTGCAACAGACAGTAGGTTGGGGGTGCCAATGGAAATATCCCACCTGATCAATTGCAAGCCGCAATAGTACACCTGATGCTCCTGGTAGTGTAACCAATTTGCTCAGATACAAGTACCTAAACATTTCACAGCAAATATCCAAAAAAATGATGAATTAACAACTATTGTCTATTGTCTTTAAGAAATCATCATATTCAAAAGATTATAAGGAGAGAGTTGAATTTTAGGAAAGACAACATTACCAGAAATGCAATGTTGGACCTACTAAGACAAAACCAAGCAGAGTGAAAATGGATGTCCTCTTCAAGTCCAAAGACTGAACTTTATCAATTACAAGCTGCAGCAAACAAATTGAATATATTTAGAGAGAATTGAATAATTCGTTAGCCAATATTAGGTTACTCCGTAGCACTCCAATACTCAAACTTCAGATTGCTCCATGGTAACATCCATGCAAAGCAGTAAAAGATATTGGCAGCACCATGAGTTGATACAAACCCATGTACAAAAGAAAAATTAAGGATTTCTTTTGCTTTTTCTGATACCGTAACAATGTTATCTGGCAAACAGAGGTCTGAACAAATGCACAAGCTTTGACAAACAGTTTACAAGAAACAGCACCATTGAATATTACCTGGCAAACCAAATCTCCAATTAATGTCAAAATTGCAGATGTTATAGCCTTTACTGCAACAGGGTATTTTGCAAGAAGACCCAAGTACCTGTGGCAAAGTCATGTTACATTTTGTGAAACCTAGATCTGTATATGCCAAAACACCAAGAAAAAAGTCACTTAGGAAAGGGTGGCAGTTTTCCGAAACTTCTTTTATCATTCACCCGATACAATTACTTATAGGTGGAAACTTAGATGCAGTTAACTTTATGTGAATCTATCACTTTAAAACCGTTAAATCATAATTTAGTTAAATATTTCAAATCATCTAATAATTTTTAACAAGCAATTTCACACGAAGTCTACCGCACCTGAGTATTCTACAAATAAATGACACAATAATTTTAACAATTTATGTCCATTTCGGAGCAGGATAAGATTCATATTTCCCCTAGTGTACATGAAACATGCATTTCTTAATTTCATTAGTTAGCTGCATTTTCTATACTAGCATGAATTCAAGAACATGAAAAGGCTAAAATCCACTACCACATTATGATAACAATTATCATAGTCAAGTCAATATTCTCCACTACAATTCATTCCAATTTTCAGTTCATTGTTCACTAAACAAGAATAATTATCCTCAAGTTTGATTACCATGACAAGAAGGACCACTTATCTCCATCTCCTCCTCCTCCTCCACCACCACCACCACCACCGCCTCCGGAGCCGGAATTGGGGCCGTCAGGTCCACGTGGTCCGCCGGAAGCATTGTCCGGTACCGCAGAGAGGCGGGAAGTGCAGAAGCGGAATTGAGGTTTGAAATAAGTGAGGGAGCAGGTGGAGGTGAGAGGAAGGTGCGCACAGGATTGGGTGGGTTGAAGGAATACGCGAGAAGGAAGTGGCGATCGAGAAGAGAGAGCGGTGGTGAAAGTACGCCTCAAGAGTAGGCTCTTATGTGCCACTGACGCCATTTTTCAACGCAGCTCGCAGGGTTTTGCGGGGTTTTGCTGCGTTTACTCACAAATATAAGTGTTTGACTTTTAAGCTAAGAAAGAATGCGGAATAATGTCTTAAGATTCTCTATTTGCACCGAATTAGTGTCTTAATTACTATTTTAGCTCGTTTTGTTATTTGTTAATTAGTTTGGGTTGGATTGCAATTTCGTTAAAGTTCAAGGGTTTTAAAAAGTTCAAACTCTGGCTCTCACAAAACATTTACAGTCAAAACCCCACCGCCATCAGTCACCACCGCAGCTCGCGGAAGCGGTGAAGCGAAGCTGCATTCGAAGTCGCGGAAGCTTTCTTAAACGCAGTCTCTCTAAAACCCTACTCCACAGCCATGGCTTCCTTCCCTCCTCCTGGTTCCGTCACAATCTGCGAAGTTAACCGTGAACTCAGTTACTCTCTCTCTCTCTCTCTCTCTCTCTCTGTGTGTGTGTGTGTGTGTTTTTAAAACTGTGAACGAATGAATGAACGAACTCTGTATTTTCAAATGTGTAGTTACCGCCAACGAACTCTCCGACGATCGAGCCAATGCCACATACGGAAAGATTCTTGTAATTCTCAATCACGCACTCCTTCAACATTTCAAATTTTACTTCGAATTAATTTGACTTTATTTGATTATATATATATATTTTTTTTTTTTTTTTTTGTGGTATTGTTAGGGATTGGTGTTCAGCCCTGTGCCATTTCAGTTGGAGCAGGAGCGGGAGCGGTCGCCGTCCCCTTCTCCGCCGCCTCTAGAAAATGATGCCGGCGAACAAGAAGGAACACCAGCAGCTGCGGCAGCAATGGCAGTTGAGGGTGTTCAGGAGAAAAGTCCTGTGGCAGTCTTGAAAGGCCTTATAAACGGGTGTCTCAGACGCCTATTCTACCCTAACGATGTATGTTCTTGATTTTTTTATATCAATTTTTAAAGCTCAGATTTGTCCTGTGTTGTTTGTTCTGATAATTCGTTAGTGTGAGTTTTGATGTGAATTTCATGCTATGTTAGGTGCATTTGCTGCCAGAGGTTGATCTAAAAGGATTGAGCTGGCACCCGAACAAGCATATAGTTGCGTTTATATCAGGGCCGACACAGGTCGTCATCCGCGATTATGAAGACTCAGGTGCTTAATTTGACATGATCATGAAATGCAGAAGCAATTTCACTATCTGCTTGCCTATTTTATTTGAAAAATGGCCTTTTCCTATTAAAGAAAGGATAATATCCACAAACAAATGTACTTTATACTGTTTGCGACTTGCTTTAGTTTTTAAATGTACCTGATGCATTAATACTGTTAGTAACTTGTTTTTGTTGTTATTGTATTCACACTAAGATATTTGTAGTGATGAATGTTTTCTTTTGATGATAAATTGTGGTGATTATGACATTGTGAGTAGAAGGTAAGGAGCCGACTACCTTGACCAGTGAATCACAGAGAGATGTTAGAGTACTAGAGTGGAGGCCAAATGGTGGAAGGATGCTTGCTGTTGGTTGCAAGTGAGAATCCGTTTCATAAATGTTTTTACGGTGTCTACTCTGCACTGCTAATTGATGCCAAATGTTCTTTCTTTTTTACTGGAATTACTGTTTCAGGAGTGGGATATGCATTTGGGCAGCTTCTTATCCTGGGAATGCAGCGTCTGTCAGATCTGGTGCTGCGTCATTTTTGGGAAGTTTGTCTAGAGGCTCAGGAATCCGGTATATCTTGGTTGATTTTCTTCGCAGTCAGAATGATGAACATGTTAGCGCACTTACTTGGAGTCCAGATGGAAGATATCCTAAAAAATGTTAAAAAAATTTTGCCGTGGGTTTTTCAAAGTGTGTTTGTTCCAACTTTTCATGACCAATTTTAACAGAATTTCCCCATTTCAATAAATTTTATTTAAAATTAGTTGCACTTGACCATTTGTTCCTTAACCTATTTTCACATACTTAGCTTCTGCTTCATATGAGAGCTCATCATTCACTGTGTGGGATGTTGCTCAAGGTGCGACAAGATCTTTGCCTCCTTAAGTTGCCTAATGTCTTACCTTGAAACATACTTTTAGCATGGTGATCTATTGATATTGTGGCAGATAAGCTTGAAAGTCACACTATTTTGTTTTTCATCTTCTTCCTAAATTGTTCTCTATTTTAAGGTGATATAAAACATACTGTAAACTGCATATATTTTTCTGTAAAGACTCGTGAACTAAAAGATTGAACCTGGTAAACCATAAATGAAGCTTACTCCACATATCAAAAAGAACACTGTTCAACACTTTAGTTAACTTAATATTCACCAAACCCACATTCTTGTCCGCTAAAAGGACTTTGAAACATAGCATAAAGAGATGTAAACCAAGATTTATTTAGCTTATGGGGACTTAAACAAACTTTTTTTTAGTTTAGGGATTAGAGACAAACCAAATAACATATGCATGTAATGTAGGGACCAAAACTAGTTTAACCTTTTATCTGTGTTTTGATTGTCATTATGAGAGGTTAAAAATCCTCAATTTTGAAAGTTTGTCTCTGCTTTCTAAATTTTTGGTTATTTTCCATTTTATTTGTAGGTGTGGGGACGCCAATTCGACGGGGATTAGGAGGCATATCAATGTTGAAGTGGTCACCTACTGGAGATTACTTCTTTGCATCAAAATTGTAGTGGAACAAACTAAACATCTCTTTTTTAAATTTGAAAATTTTATTGAACATAGCTTCATAACCTTATTATCATGTTCTTGCACAGTGATGGTACATTTTATCTTTGGGAAACAAATACCTGGACGTCAGAACAATGGTCATCAACTAGTGGTTTTGTCAAGGTAAGGAACGTGTAAATTGATGTTTTAATGCTCTATGATGACTCAGGTGCTGTGAGACAATATATGGAAATGTTCTTGTCTGAAGCTTATCACGTAACTCTTGTTATGGTATTACGGAACCTGTTTCTGCTGTCATCAGGGTGCAACATGGGATCCAGATGGGCGAATGATACTGCTTGCATTTTCTGATTCCTCGACTTTGGGATCTGTTCACTTTGCATCAAAGCCTCCCTCCTTAGGTATCTGACCTTTTGCTTTAAAAGTTCTTATGTAGATTCGAATCATGGTTGTCTTGTTCAATTTAATTTAATATCACTATTTGTAGTTTTATTTATTCATAGCATCAATCTACGAACATAATCGTAGAATGTTGTTTTATTTTATTTCCCTGACATATATGTGATATATTGATAGCTAACTATTATTGTCCTTTTCCAGATGCACATTTGTTACCTGTAGATTTGCCAGAGATATTATCATTGATAAGAAGGTATAGATGAATTTATTTATTTATTTATTTTATGGTTGTGGTTTGGTACTAAAGTCTTGTTATTACGTTTAATTTCATCCTACAACTTAATATAGTTACCCTTTCTCATTACCTTATATTGTTTATCTTATATTTATCTCATTCAGTCAGGGAATTGAAAAGATGGCATGGGATAATTCAGGGGAGCGATTAGCTTTGTCATTTAAAGGCGGAGATGATATGTACAGGGGTCTGATTGCCATTTATGATACTAGAAGGACTCCTCTTGTATCTACATCATTAATGTTAGTTCATGCTTCATTATGCTCCAATTTCTTGCATGTCAATTATTTTATATTGTGTTTTTTTCCCCTCTAAATATTTGACTGCTTAATTAATAGATTTTCCATTGTATATTTTAGTGGATTTATAAGGGGACCTGGAGAAAATCCTAGGCCAATTTCTTTTTCATTTCATGGGAAGTTTAAGCAGGGACCATTGCTTTCTGTTGTAAGTCTGCTTTGAATTTTACTTCCCTTTTGTTTCCATCTGCACTTTCGAAACTATATTCTATATTATCGAGTCCCCTCAGAAGGAAAAGGATTTTGTTCTTCATGTTCATCTGCTATATTTATATAATATATTAGAATTTATATTTGAGCAGCATCCATTAGTGTCTGTGATATAATCTTAGTGTGCATCCAATTGAATCACTGAAAATTCTCCAGTACCAGTATAGTGCACGGTTTCAATTGTATAGGTCCTAGATGCCCTATTCTTGCATCATTTCTTTCTGCAAAAATCTGATGTTCTTTTCCTTTTCTTACTTTTTGTTTTGCAGTGTTGGAGCACTGGATTTTGTTGCACTTATCCTCTGCTATTCCGTTCTCATATGCTTCCGTGATGAGGAATTCTTCAATCCTCCGGCTGTAAACAAAATTTGGAGCAAGAACAACAAGCTGACTTTGATGTCAAGTTTATTTGTTCAATGTTTTGTTATTTGAAAATTCAATGCAACTATCCTCTTTTAGTTTTTGAAATTTTGAATAGCAGCAAAAAGGAAAGGCCAGTGGAGTAGTGTTGTATTTGTTTGGCCATTTAGTTGATAATTCTGATGTATATCAACCAACCACAGGTAAAAATGAGAATGCATTTGGCCAAGAAAAAAAAAGTTATGCATCTTCGAAAAATTCGAATTGTAAGATTAACAACCCTGAAAAGCTCATTATATTATATTATGAATTTATGATGATGAATTATGATGAATATGAATGTTATACTTCCTCTAGTAATGAGTAATGACAATACAAAATTTAAGATCAATCATTAAAATATCAAGGGCTATATTTGCAAAAGCGTATGCACTTATGCCTTCAAATTTTGTGTAGTAGTTTTACAATGATTAAATACATAAAATGTTATAGCTATTGAATTTACAATACTAGAATAGAACATTAATGTATTAGGAACAATTCTCAAGTGTAACATGCATTTGAATTGTTTTTCTTCCTTTTATTATAAATTTTGATGATTCATAGTCTTTAAATTTTTATTTAATGTCCTTACGAACATCTTTTGAAATTTTATAAATTTTTATAGGCCAGTACTCAGATGATGAAATGGTCAAAGTTAAACATGTGAAGAATGGACGTGTTGAGAGTGTAGAGGCGACTCGTGTATCTGTGGAATCTGTGACAGGAGAC
>JASCZI010030301.1:20475-34833 GCA_036250425.1 Stylosanthes scabra
TGATTATGTGATTCAATTTCCAGCTAGCATAAATTAATAGATCTCTCAATCTAATTAATCTAGCCCTAGACAAGTTAAGAACACCTCTCAGTGATTCTAAACTATTGCGATGAAGAACAGAAAATTAAATCATGCATAGAAGATAACTGAAAATACCTCAATGAATTAATAAACGAATGTACATAGTTGACTACCTCATGCTGGGTGAACAGAGCTCCTCACCCTTAACAATGGAGTAGTTTAGCCTTGCATAATGAAAACTAGATCTAAGAATAATGGAAAACGTCTATGCTGAAGTGTCTAACCCTAGTGGTTAAGTTACTTCTTATACCTATCCTAATTAAAATTCGAATTCAAATTAAAATCTAATCATATCCTAATCTAATCCTAGTCTTATCTCCTAAAATTACAAGTCTTATCTTCTTCTCTTGAGTCTTCATTCAATCATATCTTTATTCTTCCAATTGTGCCCTTGATTAATGAGTGAAATTGATGCCTAATGACTTGGATTTGATTGGCTTTCATCAAAACTGGACGTTGCTTAGCCTTGCCTCCCACGTATAACGTGTATCTCTCACGTATAACGTGGGAGTTCTGTCAAATTCTGCTTCTTGGCTCTAAATTCTCACGTTTGACATCCCTGACTCACGTATTACGTGTAGTCACTGCCTGATTTGGCATTGTGGGGAATTAATTCCCATGTATGACGTGAGAGTCCCACGTATAATGTGGGCTCTCTGTCCAATTTGTCAATTTCTCTTTTAATTGCCACGTACAACGTGAGAGTCCCACGTATAACGTGGGCTCTCTGTCCAATCTTGCCTCTTTGAGTTAATTCCCACGTATGACGTGAGCTCTCCACGTTATACGTGGGCTTCAACACTTAGCCAAATCTCTCTTTTCTTCTCTGCTTCGTTCCCTCTTCCTTCAATCTCTCTCAAATGGTCTTCAATCAACTAAAACTCTTAGTGAATCATCTAAAAACACAAACATAACTCAAAGAACATCAAGTTTATTTGATTTGATCAATTAATAACAATAATCCACAAAGAATGTCATGATAATTAAGAGAAATTGAGAATAAAAACAACTCAAGATGCATACGCATCACAGGGGCGTTGCTAGCCCAACGTGTAGGCCACATGTTGGATCTGTTACACCGTACGAACACACTAGAGAAAAGAGCTACCCTCAAAGATGGAGCTGCCCAAGTGTGGTATGAGAATCCTGTTTCAATTCATTGTTTTTCTACTTATCTATGTGTTGATATATTTATCTTTGTATAAACTCGCTACCTCTAAAAGGAAAAGTAATTTTCAAAGTAAGCTTGGTATTGCCTCGTGTGGGTTATAGATATAGTGTTTACTCATTGAGTTGCAAAACTCATCCTATCATCTTCTCATATTTTCCAAATACAGGTGTGCCCCATATTAGCTTTTAGTTCTTTTGGTGAGCCATTATTCTATCCAAGGGCTATATTTGTTTGTGATGGAACCTTTGTATCAATCTACATTATGTCAAATGCTCCATATGTCAAAGGCAAAATCCTCATGTCGTTTATGTTATTTTGGTACTTAAATTGTTAGGATATTAATTATGTTTTGGTTATGTATGGCTTATGAGACACTTTCTGAGATGTTTGATTTTGGGTATATATGTATAATAGATATGTTGCTATGGCTGGTATTATATGATGATTATTATTAATACAGGAAGTTTGTATTTATTTTGGTAATGTTAAAAAATTAGAGGAGACTCTATCTATTTTTCTATAAAAAAAATTGGTTAATTGGCTTGTTGAGAGACGTGTCCCTTGAGTGCTAGTCATGATAGATTTGGGCCATGACAAATTGGTATCAGAGCTTTAGGTTTCCCTGTGTAATATGAAGTAAGTGTCATCTAGTAAAATCACAATTGTGCAAATAGAAGTCAGCTTATTTTCACAAAGTGTGTTGTTACCAGAGGCTTATAGGAAGTTGTTCTTAGTTCATTGTTCTTGTAGTTCCTTCTAGCTGTCATATTGTCTCTTAGAACTTGATTATATTTATGTCATTGTGATCCCATTTCTCGTTTACTCAATCAGTGGGAGATGCCACCTAAAAACAAACGTAGCGGAGCTGTTTACGCTCTGATACTACTGAATTAAATGGGCACAATCTCCTCAAGTAAGGGCGTCTCGACAAAGGTCAAGAAGCCAAAGAATAGCTAATAGGTGTGGAGGAGCAATACCCGATGAGAGAGTTCAAGAGAACCTTGTAGCTGAAAGAATTCAAGCAGACTTAGCAGCTGAAATTAGAGGAATGAGTCAGACTCTAAATACGGTGTTGCAAGCCTTAACAAATCAAAATAGGGGGTGAAGCGGTCATTCTTAATGTTCCAAATCCTCGGCCTCAAAGAATTCATCAACTATTTGGGGATCAAGAGCCACCAATTGAGAAATATCTAAAGTTAAACGCATCCACTTTCAATGAAGACTCCTTAGACGAGGACCCACAACAATATCTAAAGGATGCGGAGAAAGCTATTAGGGCTCTTAAGTGTACTAACGAATGGGCTATCGAGTTAGTATCATAAAGTTTGCGTGGTTCTGCAAGATATTGGCATGAGTTCCTTCTAGAGAGTAAGAAAGCAGCTGGACTGCCTCCTCTTTCTTAGGAAGAGTTCACTGAAGATTTTCTTGCTCATTTTCATCCAGCTAATAAGCAAGCAGAGGATGCAATTTCCCTTGAAAGGTTAACACAAGAGAATATGTCGGTGATTAAGTATGCTAAGGAGTTTAGTAGGCTTTCCAAGAGTGCCCCTTATTTAGTGAGTTCAGAAGAAATGAAAGTTCGTAGATTTGTTCGTGGGTTGGCAGAACCAATGTTCACTACTCTGATGCCTGAAGTTGGGTGCATGTCTTTTAAGGAAGTCCTAAACTCTGCTTACGGAATTGAAGCTGTGATAGCAGAGAGTGATGAAGATGAAGTCATTGAGAGAAGCAAATCCAATGAATATTACAAGGAAGAATTACAAGGCCTTGGAGGACCAATGACAAGAGCAAAGAAGGCAAAAAAACACTAAATAATGTTGTTGCATGTTGTCTTGAGACCGACCCAAATCTTAAAAAGTTGAAACCCAAGATGGTGAATTGCTTAATGCATGCTGAAGATGAGACGCAAATCAAGATATTCAAAAATTAATTATTTTAGTTTATTTTTTTTTATGTAATTTTCATGCACATTTTTCAAAAGACATTTTAGATGGTCTAATTATGTTTTAAATGCTTTGAAGACTATTTTCAAGATAGTGGATCATTTAAGGTGTAGTGAGAAATCTTATCTTAGAGGGAGATCTTATCTTAGTGAATTATTCTCTAAGATTTCCTATTAACTCTACCTTATCCACTCATCTTATAAAAAGAAAAACCATTAGCGATGTAAAGACAGATTATGAATATATTTATCTTGTGAGATTTAGTCTCTCTTGAATTCTTCATAGAATTCTCTTGTGAGATTATGAATATACTTATCAAGGGTATTTACCTTTGTGGTGTTCTTAGGCTTATTAATCTTTGATTGTGGTGCTTTATCCTATCCAATTTGTATCAGTTTCTTAGGTTCATTCATAAGTCTATCTATAGAACTCCATCTTTTGTCTTGGGTCTATCCTGAAGTTCAGATCGTGATCTTTCATCTCGTTGTTGAACCGTCAAATTTCAAGTTTTCTAGCTTCATCAGATACAAGTTTGCCTAAATTCTATGAATTTCAACCTTAGTAGATCCTATTTACTTAATTCTTGAATTTTGGTTCATATCAGAGATGAATGCTTGTAAGGATGTTAGTATCATCTTAAGGTGAATGGACGATTTTCTGGTGGGTTTAGCTCAGGGGAACCCAAGCTTATCATGGTCAACCCAATTAACGAATTTTTTTAGGTTTTTAGGCTTATCCTCAAATGTCATTTGGTGGCGTAGCTTCTGGATCCAATCCAATAAGCGTCTAAAGTCTAAGACTTTTTGTTGGAGGCACCCCTTGATCTAGCACACAGGGTTCTAACTAATCAAGACTAGCCAAACCTTATTGCCAGCACAGTGAGAGTTACCATTCCGGTGTATGTTTCAAGGCTACTCGAGCTTGCTATGGTTGTGGACAATCTGGGTATCTTAAGAGGGATTGTTTTAAAACCAAGGGAGGTTATGTTCAGGATATCTGGCGTCTAGCAACACCAGTGCCTTTGAAAGAGTTGTCCTAGGCGTCGTAAACAAGGTTAATTCGGAGTTCCCTTTCTCTTAGAAACAGGAAGAAATCATTGTAGGGGAACCCAAATAGATTATGTATACGAGCGAAGGACGTTCTTGTCAACAAAGAGTGTCACAAGAGCGTGCAACCACGTTAAAATTATCTAGTACGGGACTCGGGTCGTTCCCCCAACGAGTTAACGCATGGGTCGACTTTGGTTGTTAAGAAATCGGGGGTTGCAATTGTGTGTGTGTGAATAGAGAGCAAAAGAGAGAGTTGAGAGAAAATTGATAAAAATGGGTGCTTGGTCTTGGATCGAGATATTGTGTGTCGCCATGAACACCACTAATCCCAAGTATGGATGGTTGTCACGTAACCCGCGAAGCCACACTCTACCAAACGGTTGAGTGGGTAGATTAACCCCGTTCCGTAAGTCCCAGACTTCTCATACCATGTTCACCTCATTAAGGACTCACTCTCACTAGCGAAAGCCTGGCGTCAACAGAACGGTTTTAACCCAAGGATTAATCCATCCTTTCCTTATGGATTAGTAGCTAGGATCATCCACACCTCAACCCATGACCAAAGCACAAGAACACTATTCTAAAACTAAACCAAGATTTTATAAAACACTTGGTGAGCATTAAGTAAATGCATAATTATAACTATGAAATTAAACAAGCAACATGATCAAGAGAGTAGAAAGGCAAGAGAATCAACAACTACAACTACTAGAAGCATAAAGAGACAATAGATCATAAAATAAAATAAAGAAAGAGCATAAACTTAGCAATTAAGAAAGCTAAAAAGATGAGAAATAAGATGAAGAAACTAGAGATTCATTAACACAAGAGCAAAATATCCACAAATCAATCACAAAACAAGTAGTAAAATAAAAGTTTGGTTGGTGATGGGGTTCCTAGAGATGAAGAACAATGAAGAGAAACTATGAACTAAAGGAGAGAAAATGAGAGAGATGGAGAACTCTTCCCAAAATCTTCTAAAAACTATTCTAAAACTATTCTAGGCTAAATGAGCACCCAAAAAGGGCCTCAAAAATGGTGGTAATGAGTTGTGGTAGCATCCCTTTATTTATAAGCATCATCTTGGCTTGAAATCCATTTTTTAACCTTCATGTTGAGTGCACAGCACGCAATGGCGAGCTCGCGCCATGTCCATCGCGCGCCCGCGCCCTCGACGTAAACTTCGTCATTAAGAAAAGGGTGGCACGGCCGCGCCATTTGGGGCGCGTGGACGCGCGGTCACTGCAGACTCTCATATGGACCATTATATATCGTTGCGATGCTTTGGAAGTTAGATTTTCAATGGCATTGGAACCAAGTCGTTTGGACCTCTGTAGCTCAAGTTATGACCAAATTAGTGACAGAAGGTCAGGATTGACAGCATTAGGATAATCCTGCGCACTGATCTTCGGATGCAAATTCGTCATAGAACCGCGTGGAACCGGAAGAAGTCTTAAACATGAAAGTTGTAAACATTGAGTTCATATTTCCAAAGAGTCCAAGTTTTCTCCAATCCGATGACTATAGCTCCGTTTTTCCGCTTCGCATTCTTTCTTCCTTGTGAAATCTCCGCTTTTTCATGCTTTCTCTAAACATTCTTGCTTCCAATGTTTTTCTTAGCCTTTCTCATGCCACTAAAAGAAAATTACCCTTTTGGCAACACTTCTTTTAGGCACCACTTAAAAAGGGTAGTCTATTCCTCGAATAAGCATCGCTTTTCTAGTGTTGGCATTTTTCAGAAGAATAGGAAGCACAATTATAGCATCACTTAGAAAGTGTCTCCTAAAATACTAAAGAGGTCACTTGAAAAGCCACCCTAAACTTATTGGCTGTGAAGACACTTTCTAAGTGCAGTTTATTTTTTTAGTGTTGGCTGTAAAGACCAAAGGCACCGCTTTTCTAAGTGCAGTTTATTTTTTTAGCTTTGGGTGCGCCTTGTAAGTGTCTCTTAATGTATTAGTGATGACTATAAGTCTATAACCACGTCCTTTAAGTCTTTATCTCTTATAACTTAGTAATTTTCATTTGCTCGAAAGAAACCACGCACTAAAAAACCCTCGCCGAGAGAACCACTCACCGTTGCCACCAAACTCACCTCCGCCTCGTCGTCGCCGTTCTCCTTCCCTCACCATACCACTCAGCTTCCCTCACGGCTTACCTCACCCCGTCGTTCACCAACACTTACCACAACTCACCGTCACGACCTCTCACAAACACTGACCGTCATCGTAAACCTCGCCGCCAACCAATCGAAGGTGAGGCTCTACTCCGTAGAATATTCTGTTACGACCTCCCTCGACGAGACTCAGAACAAGCTCGATTACGTCCTCGCTCTCACCGGAAAACTTCCTCGAGCGCCGCCTCCTGACTCTTGTCTTCAAGTCCGGATGGCCAAGTCCAACCACCAGGCGAAGATTCTCATCCGCTAGCGCCACATTAGGTTGAATTTCTTCTTTCAGCGGTAATCCTGAATTTAGGGTTTTCAAATTCCCAATTTTGTATTACTCACTGTTTGTTTGTGCTTAGATTATGTCATCCTTTCATGTTTGCACATTATTCCTCAATTTAGGGTTTTAGTTTCCTAATTTTCTAGTTTCTATGTCTGACTTTTTGTGCAAACTGCAAAACTTGATTTGATCCATTTGCTTTGCCTGCTACATATGCTGTTTTAGGTTACCTATTGTTAAATGCCATTTGAATGATGAAACTATACTTATGTCTAAGTCTTTATCAATCACTATGTTTTAATTTCCTTTCTTCTCTTTTTGTAATCAATGGGACATGGACATTTTTCTCCATATGGATGGCTGATTATGTATTTTGGTGTAATTTGTTTAAGGTTTTAAAGATATGTGGTAAGCTTATTGAGGCCATTAATCAATATTTGGTAAGCTATTATTTTATATATAACCTTTCTGTATAAATTTTGGCTACTCATCAGGCCTGTGTTTCATTTTATTGTTATTATCTCAATTTTGGTTTCTAGCAGCAACGACTCTTTGTGATTTTAGAAAAAATTTAACAAACCTATTTTTCATTTCTACCCTGCTGGTGAGACATTTTATCTACCAAGTTTTGATTCTTACTTACATGACATATATCCTTGTTCTGATATGGGTTTAACTTTTCTAAGAGTTTGAGATTCATATACCATGATGTTTCTATTAGCAATATTCATTCTTTTTTAATGTTGTCCATGTTTTACTGCAAAAGAATTCCTAAAAGATTTGTTTGGCCAATTGACACAAATGCTAGGTTGGTGAGTAAAAAGCAAATGAGCACGTATAATTTTCATATAAGAAAGATAATTAATTGAAATGTATACTAATTGATTTAGTTACGTTATACTAGGAATAATTTGTGTTATAAATTATTTTTCTAAAAAATCATGTGATAAATGCTCATTTGCTAGGTTGCCTCTAATAGTTTAGTTTGGTTACTACTCTTGCTACAAGCCACTGATCTTTCATGTGAATAGTTTCTGAAAAATATGGATAGAAGAATAAAATAGGAAAGGAAGTGAGTCACTAATGAAAAAGTAAATTCACAAATATTATAGTTGCTTTAATTCCTTTAGGAACCTACATGTTTTAGATGCAGTCTATAGTTTCTTTGCCTTTTGGCACCCTGCATGCATAGATTGAGTTATGATCTAAGGCTTGTTGGTCCATTGCTGTGCTTATTTCAATTTCTTCTTTTTTATATATATCCAGAAAAAATATTATAGTTTTGGTTTAGTATTTTCTCTGTTGTAAATTCTAATCCCAGTAAGTCTTGATGATTAAATGCTGTTTAGTTGAGAAGACATTTAAATAAATCTTGTCCCACATTTTGTGGTCGGCAACATATACTAGGTGAAAATGAATATTTTAGTTCAAGCAGGCACTTTCTTCCTTCTCAAGGAGTATCTTTGTGACTCATGTCTTTCATTGCCTGTTCACACTTCTGCATGATTCCTACTGAGTAAAATATGTCCTTTCTTTCTTGAGAAACTATTCTTTATATCATAGAAATATAACTCTGTTGACTTGGTGAGTTACTATTGTAGTTTACAATGTGTGGTCCTGATTGCAGGGTGTTCTCATTATCAGTGGGTGAAATGGGAACTGTTATTAGCCTTGGTGCAAGGGATTCTTGTGATTTTTCCATGATCCTATGAAGGGAAAAAGGTATTTCTATGCAATACTTTTCTGAATTCTAATTATCTTATAAAATGTGAATTTGTAATTGAATTAACATATTATGATAACACTAATAACTGATTGATTTATCTTGTGATAAAATTGCATACTGTATTTATAGATCTGGCTATAAAAAAGGACTGAGATTGTATTTTGTGCAGTGATGAAGGTAAAGTCAGAAAGGTTTTGAAGGTGGAGCCTCTTCCAGATGGTTCTGGCCACTTGTTTAACCCCAGTAATTATCTTTCCTTTTTGTGAAACTTTGTTGCTATAATTTTATTTTCTTGCCATGCACATTCACTCCATTATATATATTGCAATCTGCAAAGAGCTGATATCATAGATAATATTTTGACAGTGATCAATTAGTCTTAAATGTAGTTATCTAAAGAATATCTTATATGACCATTTTTATGTTGATGCACACAATATAAAATTATAATGAACTCATATGCAGCTACATTTGCTCTGATTCTGACTTTGTTGTGTTAATTTTTGAAGATGTTCAAAACAAGATTGTGAGTGTCGATGAGAACATCTACATCCCTATTTCAAAAGCAGAGTTAACAGTTCTGAGCTCAATTTTCAATGTAACTCTCTCTCTCTCATGCCAAAATTTTCATTGGTACAATTCTATTATAATCCAGTTGGAAACCTATGGTAGCAGAAATGACTGATTATCGTATAAGAATATTAGCAATCAATATCTGAGTTATATATGAAATTGCTTAAATGTAATTTGTTTTCTTTGCATACAACCTTACTGTTATCTCACTGACTCTTGTTTATATTACTTTTGTTGGTTGTCACTACAGTTTATTATGCCATACCTTCTTGGTTGGTTTGGCCCAAAATTCTATAAATTATAAACCTCAGTGTAATTGCAGTTCAACTTGACAAAGAGAATGCTCTATATTTTATTATGGGTTATTTTTTTTTATTATTATTTTCTTTAAATGATGAATATGGTGCTTTTTAGATGATTCATACTCTCTCTTGGAAATCTTTGGAATGAATTTTTAACTGGGTTGTCCTGTTTTTATTTTATTTTGATATTCCTTTTTGTAGATTTTGGGATGATTCTTTAACAGCATCATCAACTTTGGTTGTGTTCAATGCCATATATTGGAATTTGTGAGGTTGGATCCTTTGGATTTTGAAGCTCCAAAGTTGGCATATTGAAGGAAGTGGAAGAAGTCTAGGTTGTTTCATGTATATTTCAATTATAGTTTATTAGTAGTAAACTCTAAGTTGTTTCATGTATATTTTGTTTTTTTTTTTGTTTATTTTGTGTTAGATATATATATATGAATATTTAGAATTTTAAATTATGATCATCAATACTTTTTGTTCATTATAAATATATATTTTGTTTAAGGATAATTTTTATTATTTAATGAATATTGTATTATTATTTATTTATGTAACACTCCAAAACCGATCAATCAAGTCGCGAACATGTTTGATCAATTTCGAAGCGCTACGGACAAACGAACACTAACTCGCAGATATTGAATTCGAAAACCATATTAACTTCATAAAAGTTCATACTCTGAAAACTCTAGTTATACATAAAATAGAACCAAGACTAGGGGTGCACAAGACCCGGACCGGCCCGGGCCCAGTGTAAATTTTGTCGGGTTGGGTTCATAATTTATGGCCCATTGTGCTTTTCGGGCCGGGTTCGGGTCTTGCTTCGGGTCACCCGGCCCGGCCCCGAAGCCACTTATTTTAAATTAAAAGTATATTTTAAAGTAAAATTAGTGATCAAATATTACATTTTTATACTTCTATTAATATTTTGTATATTATATAATGTTATTTTTGTTTTAAAATAATTGATTTTGGTATAAATATAATATAACATTTGTTAAATTTAATGTTTAAAAATAAAAATTTATTATTTTTTATATAAAATTTATAAAATTATATATATTAATTTATATTGGGTCTATTAGGGTCGGGTCCAGGTTTTGTCAAACCTAATCCGATGTTATATTTACATAACAAAAATAGACCCACATGTTATTAGGGCCGGATTCAGGTATCGTCAAACCTGGCCCGGCCCGGCCCATGTGCACCCCTAGCCAAGACCCTCTTAGTTACAATATTTCACTTATATCAAAGTAGTCGTACATAATACATAATAAATAGGGTTCAACATCTGTATAACAGAACCTTCGAAGCTTAGGTCTTTCACTTAATTCAAGACCCTATCTTATACACATACTGACGCTCCTATTTCTCCTTGATACACAGCGGAAGAATTGAATTCTCTAGAGAAACTAGACACTCGGTTTTCTTCACGGATGCTTCGCTAACTTCCCAAGCTTGAACCTGTACTTGAAAAGTCTGATAATATACGGAGTGAGAATCCCCAACCCATGGATTCTCAGTACGGATAAAGCGCCAAACCTACAGTATTTATTCTAGTAAGACCACACGAGGCTTTCCTATTTAACTCTCATTTAGCCGTGTTTAATTTAATCATACTTAGAATCCTAGCACTACAACACTACCAGTTATTCACCCTTCCCTCTCGTATCCTAAGTCATACACTTCCTACTTATAGTTACCAGAATTCCGTCAAGTAGTCAATCAAACACACAAACATTGATTACAAGCAAGCAATACAAACAATTAGCTAATAATGGTCAAGTAGGCACACCCAAACAATGTCAAACAAATGCACATGATGAATGCCTATTCTTGCAGGCTACGGTAAGCTCACCTGGTCGGTTGTAGTAGCCAATCCCGACCGATCTAGTACTAGCGCCGAACTACCATCGGTTGCACTTCCCCGAGGACCAATCATCCGGCCCCAATCGTAAATGATCTTCATCTCATCTCATAATCATAATAATTGGGGTTTCATCCACATCTCATATGACTATAACCTAGGTTGGTAGCCGGGACGTTGGCAGGAGGCCCCCTTGCCGCTACTGTAAGCCGCGACGTTAACCCTTGCCTCGCGTGAAAGCAAAGGTCCGACAGACACTTACTACCCCCGATGGTCCGCTGTTGCCGTAAGCCGAGCTCTAGTCCTTGCCTCGACCCCTCGTAGACCTAGGCTCCCGATTATAATTTTGTAAAACAAGGGTGATACTATACATGAGATGTATTCACTTCAACATCCATGGGAATCCTTTAAAACCAAGTCATCGCACATTGGAATCGACTCTGAAGAGAAAGAATCGACTCTGAGGGCTTTTCGAACGTCAAATTCAAAATTTGTTTAAGAACGAATCGATTCATGAACCAATCGACTCTACTCGATTCTAGATAATGCATGGGATTTTGAAGTGAGAGTCGACTCGGGGCCTTATTGAATCGATTCGAGCGGTCATTTTCCAAATCCTTTAGTCACTGTAAAAATACGAATCGATTCGACCCTACACCCACTAGACACGGTTGGGACTCAAATAATTTTCTTTAAGTTTTACAAGAATAGAGTCGATTTCAATCAGTCACGAATCGATTTAAGATGGTGAGTTTTGGTCCCTGGGCAAATACGAATTGGTTCACACTACATGCGAATCGACTCGATACACTTAAACTTCATAAACTCGTTTTCAAAAGGCCCAGCGAATCGACTCGGCTACTGCCTGAATCGATTTGCTATAGCTTAATTGTGCATCTCTAAAAATCAGCTTTTGAAACCAATTTTGCTCCATAAATCTATAACACCCTAGAATTTAGCACCTCATGATCGTGCTAAAATCCAAGAGTTATAGACCTCTTTAAAACCTTTAGTTTAATACTATAATTATTTAGTAGTGAGCCTTTAATTAACATGCACTATTTTTACAGACAAACGGACAGAGTCTCCTCTGGATTTATAACGTTACCAAATGTTTTCTAGTTACCTGTATCAAATTCTCAACCAACAACTTAGATAAATATATACATATACAAGTACAATTTACATAATAGTTGAAAATACATGACCTAGTCACTTAGCCTGTTCCCTCTGCAACATCATAACTCATAACAACGAGGGAGACAACTCTGCTAGGACCTTTCAAGTAAGCACCAAGCCATGGACTCGAGATCCGACTCCGAACCCAATCCAAGTACCTGTTCCTGCCACTAAAATTGTAGGGGATGAGAACAAAACTCCACGTTCTCACCTTTACAAAATACTATCAAAGCAGCAGTAAATGGTGCAAATAAGTAAACACCGTTTTAAAAATATTTTTCTCAAATTAAACCCCTCTTGAAAACCCTTTCTTTAAAACACCCGCCCCTTTATTAAAACATCTCGAGAAAGCGATTTTAGACACAAAATAGTGGAACGACACCACGACTCCCAATTAGGCACACAAGCATTCATTACAAGGCACTTAGTCAGATAGAGCATATATACACAGGAAACACGCAAGTCACAGTTCAAGCACAACAAGTACACACAAGCAAAGCAATTCAATTAACAAACAATAACAAGTAGGCACACCCAAACAATGTCAATCAATGCAAATGATGTATGCTTAAATCCTGCAGGCTAAGATGAGCTCACCCGGTCGGTTATCATAGCCAATCCCGACCAATCCAGAACTAGCACTGGATGACAATCGTTCGTACTTCCCCGAGGACCAATCAGCCGGCCCCGATCGTAAACGATCTTTTTCCTCTCTTAATCATATATATATATATATATATATATATATATATATAATGGGGGTTCCCTTCTCTTTGTCAATGACTATAACCTAGGTTGGTAGCCGGGACGATGGCAGGAGGCCCCCCTGCCGCTACCGTAAGCCGCGACGTTAGCCTTTGTCCCACGTGGAAACAAAGACCCCACAACACTTACTACTCCCGATGGTCCGCTGTTGCCGTAAGCCGAGCTCTAGTCCTCTGACCTCTCTTAGACCTAGGCTCACGGTTATAATTTTGTAAAACAAGTAACATGGACTAGGAAATGGAATCGTACCATGTGTTCTCTTTTCAAAATCGTATAAACATGTTTTTCTCAAATCAATCATAAAACGAATCGATTATTGGACACCCGAGTCGACTCTCTTAACTTAGAAAATGCCGTAGTTTGAAAAACCAAGAGATCGAGTCGACTCATCATGCACCTCGAATCGATTCAAGGAGGTAATTTCACGTTCTGTCAAAATACGAATCGATTCCCCTCTTCCCAGAATCGACTCGCTGCTCTTAAGAAAATCTTGATTTTGCAAAACATTAGCCGAGTCGATTCGGGTTGAAAGCGAATCGATTCAAGGAAATAAGTTTAGTTTCTGTCAACATACGAATCGGTTCTCCCTCTTCCTAGAATTGACTCGCTACTCATTAGAAAATCTTAAGTTTGCAAATCATTAGCCGAGTCGATTCGGGTCAAGGGTGAATCGATTCAAGAAATCGTTCAAAGCTTTCTTTTAAAAAACGAACCGATTCCGTCGAGGACAGAATCGACTTGTTGACACGGATTTTACAATCCGTAACTCGGCAAGTATACCGAATCGTGCAAGTAATACCACGGTGAGTGGATATCGTTCCCATGAGGATTGACGGAACAAGCAATGTAATCTAAATAACCTTATTGACTAAACAAATAACAAAAACAGAGAGAGTTGTAATATGATTGTGAAAACCAAAACAGTGAGCAAATAGCAAGTGAGAGTGCAACGTGTAACTAGAAAGTGAGTATGAGAAAACAGTGAATGAGAGTGTTAAGGATTTGGAGATGTTTTACCCTAAGCTACCAATTCTAATCTTCAGTTTCTTCTCTAACAATTATGATCTATTTCCCAACGAATCCTAATTAACCAAACCCTAATCTCTTAGTAATTTAGTTTCTCTAAACCTAACCAATTATCAGTCTCTTGATTAACCAATTAAGAAAAGAGGTGAAGCATACAAACAGATTCAATTCTTATTAAAACTCAATAGTGATTTTAGATCAAGTTATATGTCACGTACCCAAT
>JASCZI010030301.1:47289-57357 GCA_036250425.1 Stylosanthes scabra
GGGGATGAACAAAGCTCCTCATCGTCAACAATGGAGTTTAGCTAGACATAATTCTGAAAATAACACTAAGATCTACGGATGAATGCTAGGTATCCAAACCCTAATGGTTTAAAACCTATTTATACTAATTAACTTATCTAAAATCAAAATTAAATCAAATCAAATCCAAATCCAATGAAATCAACTAATCTAATTCCTATCTTATCTCTAGGAGATTTTACTAATCAAATTACAAATCAATCCCTTGAATTAAGCCCTTGATTAAACCAATTAGATCTTCTAAGTAATCAACCATTTTCCATCAATTTATTTCAATTAGGATGCACTTCCAGTAGCTTGAGGAAGTCCCACGTTGCCAACACCCACTTGGGCGTTTAGAACGCCCCAACATAGAAGAAACTTGAAGCTTTGGGCGTTTTGAGCTAGGCCTTGGCGTGGAAAACGCCCACCAGCGTTTCTAACGCCCTTCATGGCGTTCCCAACGGCCTTGATGGCATTCCCAACGTGGAGTGGCGTTACAAACGCCCCACTTGGAGTGCCTACTGGAAGTGCTCTTCCAAAATTCCAATTAATTCTTCAAATAATCTTTCGCTTCTCTTAATTGTCTTGTCTTGATCTTGATCATTTCTTCTTCAATTCTTTCTCGTCTAATTCTTTGTTAATCTCCTTCAATTCCTGCAATTGTCATTCAATTCAAATACTCAAAGCTATGATGATAAAAAATGATGAATTTGATTGAGTATTAAACTAATTGTTACTTAGTTTGCAAGAAATGAATCATAAAAATCACTAATGATGCTCATGCATCACTCGCTGGGAGAAGACTTCGAACATTCAATTGCCTCAAGTCCAGCAAATCGATTCCAACCCCAAGTGAATCGGTTCCACATGGCAGTATCTCATAATATTCTGTTCAAAACCATCCTTTCACCAACCATTTCCAAAACATCTTACATCTCATATCATCATCTCACTCGGCCTTCAGCCATTTATCCACAATTCAAGCCCCTCACTTGGGCATCCATATCCATTTTATTCCACACCTATCCGGTTACTCTTTTATTTTCAGAAACCACAGTTCATATGTCATCCACATACAAAACATGCTAGTATCCATCTCAAAGCAACAACAACAGCAAATCATTCCAGCAACATATACAAGCACGCAATTCACTCAAAACACCAAATTAAATCATCCATTTCAGATAAGTCCCAACACCCCAAAACCACTATTTTTCTTCACCTTTGAACCAACATTTTAAACCCAACATTTAAGATAAGACGGCATGATATTAACAAATAGCATCAGGTAACTCAAGAACAGTGCACATAAGACCAAACACATCATCAGACATTTACTCATTTACACATAGCACACTAACTTATCAAGTATTCAAGTTCTAAAGCAGTTAACCCCTACCTCGTTTCCTATGCTCCAACCGTAAGCTCCAACGGCAGCAGCATTAACGCAATAAACTTCATCTTTCCCTTAAGCTGGAACGACAACGACAACCATAACACCAATTCGGATTGCTTTCGCAGCAACATACAACCCTCTAATTCCCAACTTGCTAACACCGAAGTTAAATCCTACGATACCAACTGCCCAATACGATAAGTAACTTATAACAATATACTCTTCGCTAGCATTGAGGGTTTTTATAACATAAACCACTTACCGCGGATAACGTGAGGTAAGATAATGGAGCGGCAGCAGCTCAAATAATTACTTCCTTCAACGGCGACGGCGGCTCAACACTTGGTGGCGACGGAACTTCTTCGTTCTCCCTTCACTTCTCTCTCTCACTTGGTTCTCTCTCTCTCTCTGTGTGTCTTCGATCTCTCTTTCTTCCACTCAAATCGGCGACGACGGCAATGATAGCAAGGGTCATCGGTGCCGCCTCTCTCTGCTCCTCCTACTTTCTTCTTCGTGTGTGCAGGTTGTGTGTGTCGTGGTTGGTGCTGTCCGAGGGTGAGAGAGATTGTGTGAGTTATTGTTGTGTATCGTTGTTGTTGTTAAGAAGAGAGAGAAGTGAGATGAGGGTATGGGGTGTCGGCTGAGTGTGTTAGTGTTGGTAGGAGTTAGATTAAAATTAGGGTTAGGTCTAGGTAGGTCCCACAATTAGGTTAGTGCATACTAGGAGTTGGATCAAAATTGGGGAAAAAGGGTAGTTAGACCAAATTGAAGGGTAGTAAACTAACTCTCTAAAATTTGGGATGTCACATTCCACCCTTCTTACAAAAAATTTCATCCTCGAAAATTTGTTACTCAAACAGCCAGAATATCACTTGTTCTTCTCCCTTCACTCTATCGAATCATCTCCCAAACATCTTCTTTACTTCCTTCCAACTTCACCCAAACGCTTAAAGCCATCACCAATCTCTCATCCCATACTGGCAACCTTCTGAACTTATCCCGTGTTGTATTTACCTCCTTCTCAGCTCCTCAAACCATTTAAGCTTCTCCCGAGCTTACACTCATCAACGATTTGTCTCATTTCCACACTTGACTCATGCCCGTTCGTCACTAGCTCGTAATTAACTAAACTTGCTTTCTCAACTCGCTCATACACTCTCTTGCTCGATTCGCTATTAGGCTTTAGTCTTCTCGTACACTCGTCATTACTAACTATAGATCGAAAGGTCACTATCCGGCATCCCATGGTTCTAACGCGCGATTCGTTGTACATAAGTACCGACCATTACAGCGGAAAGAGTTTTTTTTTAATCCGAACTAAAGAGAATATGAAATCTCGGACGAGAAGAACATGCGAAGTTAGAATACTTAGCGAAAATCAAAGGAATAAGTAAAACCGCGACAACAAAGAAAGAACTAAATGACATATCAAAAGATTTTGGATCAGTAATTCTTGAAAGAGATTACAAAAGAAGAATGATGGTGCAACATGTAGAAACAAGTACAAGTCAACTTAACGGAATACAAAAAGCACGCGTCATAATGAGTTTAACCGAGGGCAAGAAGTTCATAAAATTACAAGAAGATCCATGGAAGCACGAACACGCACAAGTCATAAATCATAAGACGGAAAGGTAATTATCAGAAGATAATTGCGAATAGGAATAGTACGAACAAAAACGCGATAGGATTTATGAACGTTATGCGATTCAATGCGGTAAAACAAATTCAAATTTTATTTCAAAGCAGCAGTGCGATTATAAATAGAAGAAAACGAGTAATGCACAAGAAAACTATAGCATAGTACGCGGAAGAAAATCAAATAATGAAGCTTAAAAGAATTCAAACGACATATTTCAAAAGAAGAGTATCAAACTTACGTAGTAAGGAACTTTTGAAATTAAAACGACATTATTTGTATAAGTTCGAGAGAAAACTCGAGTACAAAAATCGAAGGAGCTTGCAATGATAAGGTTGTATAACCATGGAAAATTTCACTTTGCGCCCGCGAAGGAAGATTTTATAAATTGTCATTAGTGGATGGAAACGTGTAGGAATAAAGTCAGAGTAGTTAAAACAAAAATCATTTTGAGAAGTAATTTACTCGCGGATTATCCTACGAATCAGTTTCTAGAGAGTACCTAATTTTCCTAAGTGAGTACTTGATCATTTAGAAATCAATTTGTCCACTAATTTATTTCTGATTCAGTTTAATTTTAAAATCTAAGATATAGATCTTTGGGGTTACATTATTAAATCCTCTTTACACCCCTTTTTTAAATAGAAAGTAAGGTCCTAATTACACAAAAGTATACAGTTATTAATGTGTAAAAATAACAGGAAAACATCAATTAGTTCTTATTTAATTTAGAAAAACGTCTAAGTACATTTAATAAGGTGATGTGCTAAAACACAACATTGTTTTCCTAAGAAAGCCGAACAGTAATTAAATTAAGTAAATCATGAGTGTTTTGAATTTAGGTGCTGAGATATCAATTATTAAAAGTATACGGTCGAGTTCTTATTTTTCACCTATTAATAGAAACTAAAATCCCAATTAGGCAAAATGTATTAATCACACCTAGTAATTTCAATCTAGTTTAGCAAAGGTAACCCATTTACATCTAGCGAAATAATTTACTAAATCATCGTAATTTTACTAATCCATGAGAGCCAAGTATTATGCTAGTAGAATAGAGTTAGAGTTACTAAAAAAATAAATTTTTCCCAAGACAAAGACTAGGCCAGTTATAGGAAAATCACTTTGTATTTAAATCTCTAGAACATTTTTAGGAGTATATCAAAATGAGAATTTTGCACGGAACAATTACATGGTGGGTAAGAAATCAAGTTATCTTTAGGAATGAATCCCAAAATATAGTACCCCCCTTTAAATCAGTCAAGGGGTAATTTGTACATTACGATCGTAATAGTCTAAATTATCCAAAGAAGTTTCACGGTTTAAGTTGAAAGACACATCAATCTCAATAGTAAAACTCGAAAGCTCAAGAAAAGGAGAATAGCAAAATCTTCGTTTTAAAGAAACCCAAAATCAGGAATTCGTGTGAAAATCAATAAGAGGGAGATGACGTTTAAAATAAAACAAGCTACATTTAAACTAAAATACGTGGTTCACAATTAAAGTCCGTTCGAATCAATGGTACTATACTATAGAACTTGAAGATAGCGCAAGATATTGAGATAAGCGTGCAGATTTCAAGAAATACTAGGCTCATAAAAGGAGGCAACTCAATTAGGAAATCAAAAAGGCTTCAACTAATATTTTAATGCAACAAACAATTTTAAGGTTACATTAAAGAACATATAAGTAAATAAGAGAAGTTCTCAAGCAACAATGGCAGATATACGAGGGGATTCAAGTAGAAATATGCAATGAACGACAAAGCATATGAATAAAAGAGCATAATTAGAGAGTATTCAAATTACTTTTCAAGAATGAGAGCTTAAAACGGGGAACTTCAAGGCAAGGAACGAAGGAAAATCGCATGATATTAACCAAGAATAGGCACACAAACGGTTAGATTTGAGAAACTACCTATAGCGTTACCCAAAACCCCGAATAACTCATACTAGCGTTTCCTAAAACCCGTGACTTAACTCACCTATTAATCCTATTTCGTCCTTGATAACCTATTAGCTTCCGCCTTTACATGCCCATTTGTATTAAGTTGGCCGGACTTAATACCAGGAATCATGCAACTGCAGACTAATAGAGTTAAATCAATAGACGGTCATGCGTAAAACTTTGACTCTTATCCACTTGATAAGACCTAATGCATGACAAACACCGAAAGTATAGACACTTAGAGTATGCTTTGGAGCATATTCAGTTCAATCCCAAGGCTCTAATCAAGATGAACTGATCTGATACCAAGTATAACACCTTAGAATTTAGCACCTCATGATCGTACTAAAATCCAAGAGTTATGGACCTCTTTAAAACCTTTAGTTTAATACTATAATTATTTAGTAGTGAGCCTTTAATTAACACGCACTATTTTTACAAATAAACGGACAGAGTCTCCTCTGTATTTATAACGTTACCAAATGTTTTCTAGTTACCTGTATCAAATTCTCAACCAACAACTCAGATAAATATATACATATACAAGTACAATTTACATAATAGTTGCAAATACATGACCTAGTCACTTAGCCTGTTCCCTCTGCAACATCATAACTCATAACAACGAGGGAGACAACTCTGCTAGGACCTTTAAAGTAAGCACCAAGCAATGGACTCGAGATCCGACTCCGAACCCAATCCAAGTACCTGTTCCTGCCACTAAAATTGTAGGGGGTGAGAACAAAACTTGACGTTCTCACCTTTACAGAATACTATCAAAGCAGCAGTAAATGGTGCAAATAAGTAAACACTGTTTTCAAAATATTTTTCTCAAATTAAACCCCTCTTGAAAACCCTTTCTTTAAAACACCCGCCCCTTTATTAAAACATCTCGAGAAAGCGGTTTTAGACACAAAATAGTGGAACGACACCACGACTCCCAATTAGGCACACATGCATTCATTATAAGGCACTTAGTCAGATAGAGCACATATACACAGGAAACACGCAAGTCACAGTTCAAGCACAACAAGCACACACAAGCAAAGCAATTCAATTAACAAACAATAACAAGTAGGCACACCCAAACAATGTCAATCAAATGCAAATGATGTATGCCTAAATCCTGCAGGCTAAGATGAGCTCACCCGGTCGGTTATCATAGCCAATCCCGACCGATCTAGAACTAGCACTGGATGACCATCGTTCGTACTTCCCCGAGGACCAATCAGCCGGCCCCGATCGTAAACGATCTTTTACCTCTCTTAATCATATATATATATAATGGGGGTTTCCTTCTCTTTCTCAATGACTATAACCTAGGTTGGTAGCCGGGACGATGGCAGGAGGCCCCCCTGCCGCTACCGTAAGCCGCGACTGATGCGGCGAATCTTTTCGCAACAATCCGGCAAGTGCACCGGATCAAGTAATACCACTTGAGAGTGGGTATCATTTCCTCGAGGAAAGGTGGATCAAGCAATATTCTTAAATCGGTTTCTCTAAGTAGATCCAAGTATCAATCAAAGATTAATGTGAAAACTAAATAAAGAAGCAATAAAGAATCATGCAACAACAAGAAAACATCTCAAGAATCAAAATCTTTATTAACAAATTATTATTAATCAACAAGTCAATTATAAAGAAAGATGGGAAATGCAAATGTAAAGAGCAAGATCAAGGAATTGGAGATATTCATCACTAATTTCATAAACCAGATTTTACCATTCAATTTCTGCAATTACTTATCAAATCTAAATGAACCCTAATATAACTAAATCCTAATCTCTTAGTGATCTAGTTTAATCTTTATCCTAATTAATCATCAATCTCTTGACTACTTAAACAAGAAAAGAGATAATGCACACATCATGATTCTTATCAACAACAATCAACAAGATTTCATGGAAAGAATTAATATGTCACATATTCAATCTCATACAAACCCTATTAGATTATTAAAGATTCTAATGCACATTAAATCACATGCTCATCTCTAAGTCACATGAAGAAATATGAAATGATTCTTGAAATATGTTTAAATGCCTATTTTCTCAAACTCAACAATTCAAATCATGAAAGATCTAATTATTTCTCAATACATTAAACCTTCAAAGACTAAAATCAAAGAATCAAACAAGATACAAATCAATCATCTATGTGATAAAAATATAGATTCATATACATACACACTTATTCAATTCATCATCTCTAATGCAAAGAACAAATGTGAAAGATCGTTCTTGAACAAGTTCATGATATCAATTTTAATGCACAACCAGATTTTATGTCACCTATCCAATCAAACATCAATATTAACATTTCATAAACCATTTAATAATATGTTTAATCTCATGAACTAGTATAGAAATTAAACCAAGGTAAGAACCAATTATACCTCTCGATTAACTTGATTCTTGAATTGATGAACAAGAAGAATCCTTTGAATTTGATGAAGAACATGTAGATTTTGAATGTAATATTGGGTTAATCCATTAGCTTGATGATGAATAGAGCTCCTCCTCCTCAATCTCTAAGATGTTTAGCCACTCATGATCATGAATGACTCAAAGAAAGTGATGAAGATGGATCTTGGATTCATAAAAACTATGAATCTTGAAAGTATGAATGCTATGAAGATGGTTCTTGAATGTATGAACATTCAAAGAACTAGAGAGAAAAAAAGAGAGAATTCTAACTAAGATAGAAAAAGAATGAAAACTGAATATTACTTTATTATTGAATGAATGAATTCACAATTCCATGATTACAACATAATAGTTACAAAGGTTGCTAATCTTATATTTAAGTGGAATTCTAATTGAGATAATCTAGAAGTTAAGATTTGACTAACTAATCATGTGTGTCTTAGTTAATCCTCCTAGATTGATTGTTTTCCACCTAATTATAGATTAGCATAAGTTAAATGGAATACAAATGATACATAAATGAAATTACACTTAAAAAATACAAATTCTGTAACTAGACAGCAAAACTCACGCCTGGGCATCAAAAAATGGCGCCTGGGCGTGAGTTTTATGAGCTTCTGGTGCTAAATCAGGTTTCCCACGCATGTACTTCAAAACTAGCGCCTGGCGTGAGTTCTGGGCGCCTAGGCGTGACTCTGGTGAGCCTAAGGTTCTGAATCAGGTTTCCCACGCCTAGGCATTGATTCTAGCGCCTGGGCATTGAATTATGGTGCTTGGCTTGGTCTGTTCACGCCTGGGCATGTCTTAGGCTGAATCTGGGCGCCTGGGCATGATTCTGGGCGCCTGGGCATGCAGCACTAGGCGCCTGGGCGTCCAACTTTTCTGCTGCAACTTTCCCAGTGTTGTTCTAGGCTCAAACCAATTGTCAACCATAGACATTTATATACCAAATCGAAGCCCCGGACGTAAGCTTTACAATGTAATTGGAATCAGATGATTTGGAGTTTTGTAGCTCAAGATATTCCCAATTTAGTGAACAAAGGTCATGATGGAAAAACTAATCATCATCATAGGAGCTTGGACTTTGGATCCCATGCTTGTACCTTGTGCTCCAATGCTGATTTTCCTGAAATTAACCAAAAATCTCATCAAAGTACCATGTTTATTCAATTACAAATAATTTTACATATATTTTTACTATTTTATGAAGTTATAAACAAATAACATATGGAATTGAGTATGATTTTGTTAAAGAAATCCTTAAAGATGCTAAGGCATCAGCGACGTTAGCCTTTGTCCCACGTGGAAACAAAGACCCCACAGCAGTTACTACTCCTGATGGTCCGCTGTTGCCATAAGCCGAGCTCTAGTCCTCTGACCCCTCTTAAACCTAGGCTCACGGTTATAATTTTGTAAAACAAGTAATGTGCGCTAGGAAGTGGAATCGTACCATGTGTTCTCTTTTCAAAATCGTATAAACATGTTTTTCTCAAATCAGTCATAAAACGAATCGATTCTTGGACACCCGAGTCGACTCTCTTAACTTAGAAAATGCTGCTCTTAAGAATCGATTCCCCTCTTCCCAGAATCGACTCGCTGCTCTTAAGAAAATCTTGAGTTTGCAAAACATTAGCCGAGTCGATTCGGGTTGAAAGCGAATCGATTCAAGGAAATAAGTTTAGTTTCTGTCAACATATGAATCGGTTCCCCCTCTTCCTAGAATCGACTCACTACTCATTAGAAAATCTTAAGTTTGCAAATCATTAGCCGAGTCAATTCGGGTCAAGGGCGAATCGATTCAAGAAATAGTTCAAACCTTTCTGTTAAAAAACGAACCAATTCCATCGAGGACAGAATCGACTTGCTAGGAGAAGACTTCGAGCATTCGATTGCCTCAAGTCCAGCAAATCGATTCCAACCCCAAGTGAATCGATTCCACATGGCAATATCTCATAATATTCAGTTCAAAACCATCCTTTCACCAACCATTTCCAAAATATCTTACATCTCATATCATCATCTCACTCAGCCTTTAGCCACTTATCCACAATTCAAGCCCCTCACTGGGGCATCCATATCCATTTTATTCCACTTCCTATCCGATTACTCCTTTTATTTTAAGAAACCACAATTCATATGTCATCCACATACAAAACATGCTAGTATCCATCTCAAATCAACAACAACAGCAAATCATTCCAACAACATATACAAGCACGCAATTCACTCAAAACACCAAATTAAATCATCCATTTCAGATAATTCCCAACACCCCAAAACCACTATTTTTCTTCACCATTGAACCCACATTTTAAACCCAACATTTAAGATAAGACGGCAGGATATTAACAAATAGCATCAGGTAACTCAAGAACAGTGCACAAATCCGATTCTAATCCTTATGAGTCTCAAAAGTGATCCTAGATTAGATTAAATGTCACTCTATCCAAACTAGTACTAATCCAATTTTAACCCACAGAATTTTAGTTGCATAACAATTAGCTTGACTATCTCTAGCTAGACCTAATCATTTTGTGATTCAATTTCCAGCTAGCATAAATTAATAGATCTCTCAATCTAATTAATCTAGCCCTAGACAAGTTAAGAACACCTCTTAGTGATTCTAAACTATTGGGATG
>JASCZI010030302.1:21992-61882 GCA_036250425.1 Stylosanthes scabra
CACAGCAAGCGGAGCACTAAAGCCATACATAAACCGCCATCCCCCGACCACATTAATCTCGAAGCTTCCCACAAAATAACCCAGCTGCACAATAGTTCATTCCCAACTCAGCAAGCTCTTTAGTTGATAAAAGAGACATAAAAGTCACTAGTGCAATACCAGAATCCCCAAAACAATAAAGAGTTCTTTTAATGATACTAGAGTCCCACGTATTTGAGATGGACACGTTTCAGCAATATACAAAGGAGCACCGTGCATAGCCTGCAAATCAATTCATTCGATGATGATGCAGGTATAATTAACATTAAAAAAAATGCATTACAGGTCACAGTATCCTATCCTACCAATCCTATACCAAGTCCATAAAGCAACCTTCCTGCTAAGAGGACATTGAGTTCTGGTGCATATGAAGTGATTGAACCGCCAAGCACATATAACAACGCTGCAACAATGAGTTGTCTCTTCCTCCCTAGTGATCAAGCCATTTTAGTTGATTGAATAAGAACTTAAGAAGCAATATATGAAGCATTTTTTTCTGATAATATAATAAACTAAAGCTCTTACCAAGGAAATCAGCAACGGCAAATGCAAGAAGTGAGCCAAGAAGAGCCCCATAAAGGGAACCACTGACCTATGTATGACATAGAAAGCAAGATTCTAATTAGTAATTTAGTATAGACAAAAATAACTTCTCCTTAAATTTATAATAAATTTTCCAACTATGATGCTGAAATCATACCACAAGTCCAAGCTGAACAGCTGAAAGATTGAACCAAGTTATGCCACTAAGCTCAGGTGACTGTGAATTCAAATCAAAAGCTCCATTATATAAATTACTGCACTACTAATACAACAAAATGTAATTGAAAGACATTGAGTAACAAATCTACCTGTAGTGAGATTGTGGCCCCTGAGGTGGCACCAATATCATAACCGAATAACAAGCCACCCAATGCTGGGAATAGAAACCTATACTTGAAAGAAAATGTATTAACCAATTGAAAGTGAAACAGGTAGATCAGGAGTTCATACATTTCAAAATCCACAATGTTTGACCAATCCATGCACATGAAAGTTTTTACATGTTATCATCTTCCCACTTCCAAGCTTTAGCCTTGAATTCCTCACAGGGATGTCAACTGCAGAAAATTGAAATTTGGAAACAAAAAGGAACAAAATTCCACCCGAAAATCTATGAACCTAAACCGTATAAACTTGTCACATTATACGATTCAACTATAAACAACTTAATTTTGACTTGTTTCAAATGCTGTCAAACATGTAATTTAATCTGGTTTGAACCCAAAACAATGCAACTCCAAAGTCAGATACATTGACCAATTTAGATCAAAAAGTAAAACAAAGCCATAGAACAATGAATATAAACAGTGTTACAGTGATAGAAACGTACGGAAAAACCACAGAAGACCAAGAGAATTCCTCTTGGTATGTACTTGGATCAGAAACACTTGACTGAGATTCCTCCCCAGAAGAAGCATACCCCTTCTGTGCTCCAACCTGCCCACAAGACTGAGATGCCAAATTAAATGAAAAAGCATGAAACTTTGAAGAGTTGTTCAGCTTTTCTTTTTAATGGGGTTCTCACGTGGAATTTGAGCTTAGGATTAGGACCATTGGAAGAGAGAAGAAGAAACGGGTACTTCATTGAAGAAACCATGCGCTGTTGATGAGAGATGGCAACATTGGAGAGTTGAAGTTTTGAGCTCTTTAGCCTTTGATGATGATGGTGAAGTGGGTTCAGCAGGGAGAGATTGAAACTAAAGAGAGTTGTGAGTGCCATGTGAGGTCAACAAGAACAAGATACAGAGTATGTGTGTTAGAAATAATCATCAAGATGCACGTGTATGATTCTCGGAGCACACACGGTTTCACACAAGATATTTATTATTTAGCAACGGTTAAAAAACAAAAACACCTTTACAAATACGAATCGTCACTAAAGAAAACGGTTATTTTTAGGATACTTTTTATAAATAAATTAAACAAATATTGTATTTACTGAGCACGCTCAATACTTTTTACATTTTTAGGTGTATGTTTCATAACACAAACTTGACTCCAAAATCCAAAATTACTCAGTCTTCATCATAACACGGGTTATGATATTACATTGCAGGTGTTTTGCTAACATGGACTAGCCATTATGTGTTCCGCGATGCACCACACTGGAGTCAAGCACGTGTTAAATACTGGTCAAGCCAAATAACATGCAACACAACCTATTTTACACCGGATTATTAATAACAAAAAAAAACAGAAATGTCAAGCCTGTATTATAAAACATGCACATTTAATTTATTTATAAAAAAATTCTTATTTTTACAACTAGAAACAAGAAATTAATAAGAAAGAAAACGATCAATAATATAATATATTTTTTACAAAAATAGTTTAAGAAGCCCAATATAGTAAACAATAAGAACTCAATAATATCTTGAATTTTACTAACACAGACGGTAAAATATATTACCATATTGCTATCATTCACTTGACATGCAATGCCTAATATTTTCTTACTGCTCTTAGACTTTGTATTTAACAGACACAAACTAATATCAGAAACTGACCCTAAAAAGAACAAATTAAATATACTAGCTTTAATAGGGAGTTCTAATTGATCCTCCTAACCGAAATAGAAAAGTGAAAGCAACGAATGTATGGATTCCAGTGAAAGCCGACCTCATCGCCGGATTCGAGAGATCTTCTTAAAACAAAATCTCTAAACCAATTGCCAATAAAGACGTAGCTTTTAGAAGAACCCCATCTCTTAAATACAAGAGTATGCGTGGACTGTGTGTTCATGTCACATATGTCTACCATAACTCCTTCTTTGTTATCGTGGTTGTAACCAAGCACCTCCACCACCAACTTCTCTGCCATGTCTTTGGGAAGCAAGAGCCTACTCATGTTGCCCACGTCATTTTCGTTCATAACCTTCTTTAGCTTCCATGAATCATCATACATCATCAATTCAGTTGAGTATTCCCATGATAATGGTGTTGTTTTTTTTTTTTTCTTTTCTTCCCTCTTTCTCTTCTTCTTGTTGATGGTTTCCTCATAAGAAGAGGAGCATTGCTTCTCTTGTTCATCCAAATAACAACAACGGCATTCTTTTTCTTTACTTGCCAACCTTAAATGCAAGCAGCAGCAATGATTCATCATCTTCGTCTTAATCAATGCTGATGATGAATACTCTTTTCTTTCCATTTGATAAACATGCAACCACACTCTTTGATTTATATTTAGTGATAGTTTTTTCAAACTTAAGTTGCAAGTAACTCTTTATTTATCATTCATATTCTGATGATTAATTATCATATCATGAATCAAGATGAAAAAAGATTTTGTCAATCAATAAGATTTAGTTTATTCTTTCTTTTTTTTTTTTTACTTTCTTGAAAAAATAAAAAGAAGAAGACAAAGGTGTCACCTTATGTAATTTTAAAAATTTAAATCAAAAAAATTAATTCATCTTATTTATTTTTGCTCCTTCAAATTCAATTCAAAAAATTTTCTAACAAAATTACATTCATTTAAATTTAATTTATATGGAGAAATAATATTTATGACTTTAAATTTAATTAGCAAGTACCGGTTCTTGTTTTTCTTGTAATTATACTAAAATTTTGGCATAACGGTTATCATCTATTCAAATAAAAAGAATTTGTCATAATAAATTTTGTTTTATCATATATATTTAAGATAAAAAGGGTGAAGGCTATCAAATTATCAATAAAGAGATTTTGTTTTTTCTTTTGGGATGAATCATCATTGTATTTTCTTTTTTGGGTTAAAAAGAAAAGAAAGAAAGAAATGTAGTTACCATTTGAACCCGTTTTTAAATTAACAAGAAAAAGGCAAAAATAATTTGTGCTGGATTGGATTTTTTTTAAAAAAATATTTTTTATTAAAAAATACTTTTTTTCAAATTTTTATTGTTTGAATGCATTTTTTAAAAAATATTTTTATTTTTTTGAAAAAATACTTTTCATCAAATATTTGAAAAAATATTTTTATTTTAAAAAAAATTATGTATTTTTTTAAAAAGCTAATAATAAAGTGTTACTTTTAGAAAAAAATAAAAAAAAAGACAGTTTCTATTAATAAAAAATCTTTTTAAATAAAATATAAATAAAAAAATCTTTTTTCAAAAATCAATCCAAACTGAGTCTTTGTCTTTAACTCTAATATATGCACTTGCATTTGTTAAAAAAAAAGCTTATCTCTTATTCTAATTAAATTTGTCTCTTATTTTATCTACAATTAATTTACTAAAATTATTAGATGGCATTTTAAATTCTCATATTTTTCTGGTAAAATCCTTTTCTTAACAATGATAAAATCCTTTCATGAAATTTTTGTCCAATCCTTTATTACATTATAATTTCGACTCTTTTTGGATTTTGAGACAAACCTCGTTATAGCTAGTACAAAGGGAGATTGCCCTTAATGTTTCTTATGTGTTACAAAGTAACCTTTTTTTTTTTTATCAACCAAAAAAAAAATAGTAACCTTTTTTTTTGGTATTATGTTACAAACTACAAATTAACCTTTAGTTCCAAAATTTGATTGGGTAGGGTTTTGGGCATTAGCCCAGGAAAAAAACTAAAAAAAATCCTTGTCCAGAAAAAACTCAAGGAAAAAATGTGTTGGTCAAATAATTAACACATAATACAGGTAGTAACTAGTAAGAGCAATTAGGGTTGTAAAATTACAAAAAAAAAAAAAAAAAAGAGGACTGAAACTCACAGTTTTTGTTTTTCTTATTTATTTTTTTCAAGTATTTTATTATCTTCCCATTTTTTTAATTTTGAAAAAAGATAACTTGACTGATTGTTAAAAATTTAATAAAAAACTTAAATTTAAATTTTTCTAAAATATTAAGTACAAAATTAAATATTAAGAGTATTTTTTAAACTTTCAAAAAAAATATTAGAAATAAAAAGTAGAAATAAAATAGGGAAAATGAAGTATAAACGTATGTAAATTAGAAAATAAAAATAGAACATCTGTAACTATTATTTATAGAATGTTCATAATGAAAATTAGTAGAACATCCATAATTGTTTTTAGAAATAGAACATATGAAATCTAAAGCAATCAATAATAGAAATAAAACATCTAAAATCTAAAAAAAATAGAACATTCAATTTAAGTTGTTGGGTGATGTTGGCTGAATTTTAGTTATACTAAGTAGCTAATAAATTTTTGGCCAATGTAATTAACAAAAAATAAAATCCCACTGAAATAAGAGAAACACAAGTTTTAAAAGATGAAATCCTAACAAATAATAATATTTTAGGTTTATTGAATAATATTAAAAAAATATCTGACATCTGATTCAGCCATGGGTAAAATCGTAAAATTAATTACGCGGATGGATAGTATTGCAAAAATGGCAGTCGCGTGTGTTAGTTAAATTAGGGCATTTTGCTTCTTCGAGTAGCTTCTGAACCCTCTAAGCTCAGCTCCGCACTCCGCAGAGTGGAAGAAGAAGAAGAAGAAGGAGTAGCTTCTTCGCCGCACGACCCCACTCTTCGATTCATCTACGCCGTTAACGCATATTCCCACGCTCAATCTCAGCCACACACTCACACCTCTCTGCGTTTCGAATCGAGATCGATTTCACAAGATGTCGGGTGGTTTCTTTCGGGTAAATTTTGCTCATATTCTCTCCTCGATTCGGGATAAGTAATCTTAACAGTCCTCAGATCTCCTGTGCTTTGAATTTCAATAATCACCTTTGTAATCTTAACTAATTGCGGATTGTTGCGTGTTACTTACTAAGTTAACTATAATTCTTGAAATTTTTGTGTATAGGGCACATCTGCGGATCAGGATACTCGCTTTTCGAATAAGCAATTGAAGCTGCTGAAGTCGCAAAAGTTTGCCCCTGAATTGGAGCACCTGGTTCGTTTTATTATTTTTTGATTTATTTTTATATTATTTTATTTGTTTTAATCTACTGTTTCTAGGGAAATGTTTGTGAGTTTGGGACGACAAGGATTAGTGTGTGTGTGAGAAATTAGTGAGAATAGTTGGTTTTAGTTTGTCTTGAATTCAGTTTTGGAAAAACAATGATTTGTAGGTGGACACGACGAAGGTGAACATGGAGGTGATGAAGCCTTGGATCACCAGAAGGGTGACCGAGCTTCTTGGGTTTGAAGATGAAGTACTTATTAACTTTATACACAGTCTGCTTGATGCGAAGGTAATTGATCATTGATCAATTTAGTTTTAGTTATTCTTTTTGTTCAGTTGAATCTTGTTATTATTGTCATTGTTGTTGTGTTCCTCAATTTTCTGTTTCACAAGTTTTATTGCCTCTATGGTGTTCCTCAATTTTCTCTTATAATTTTATTTTACGTGCATTGGTTTAAATTGGCATTCTCATTGTGTTGGTCACATTCCATTTCTTGTGACACAGGAGGTGAATGGGAAGGAAATCCAGATACAACTTACTGGATTTATGGAAAAAAACACTGGAAAGTTCATGAAAGAGCTTTGGACTCTTCTTCTCAGTGCTCAGAAAAATGCCAGTGGTGTTCCTCAGCAGTTCTTGGATGCCAAAGAAGAAGAACTCCGGAAGAAGAAGGTACTTTTGAAGCCTGATATGCCATTAGTGAACTTTCATGATGAATTCCTCTATCATTTATTTTTGGGTTGTTACTTTAGGTTGAAAATGATAAAATAACTAGCGAAATTCAGAGGAAAAGAGAGAAAGAAGATAGAGAGGTCATGGAAGCCAGGGTGAAGAAACTGGTAATACTACCTTTTCCATGCTGGAGTTACATTTTATAAAGTTGAGACTTTTGTTTTAACTTTATTTATGTTTTCATGGCGTTCAGCTACCTTCTGCAATTATTTGGGTTCATGTCCTTTACCTCAAACTACTGTAGGACGGTGGATTTGATGCGAAGGATAATGATACTGCTTTGGATCCAACCGCAAGGCACCGTGTTCAGGATGGGAAAGAAACTGACAAGAGGAATGGTGTTAGAGGAAGGAACAGGTTAAATGGGACAACTCCTTACTTGATTTTTCTTTCATATATATTGCATCAAACTTCGTAGAATAAAGTAGGATTTTCAATTTTATAGAGCTGTATTTGTGCATTCCTGAAGTTGCAAAGTGACACATTGTGAAAGTGGTTTGACATTGTTCTAGTTGACAACCTAGAACTCTACCCCTAGTATGCACCTCAGACACTCAGTAAAATAGGCATAATTGAAGCATAACTTACAGAAGTTCCTAATCTATAAATTATTGTGCCAAAGATTTGATTTTATCATGAAAACCTTCAATCACCTATTAATTAAAATCAATTCTAAAACTGGAAAAAGTGTAAACACTTTCTATTTATGAATCATTCAAATACACATGATTTCTTGATATTTGACATGTTATCTATGGTAGGAGTGTGAATTTCATCCGGGGAGACAATAAGCATTTATTTTCAACTTCCCTTTGAGTTTAAGCTTTCATTATTTGAATATTGCATTGGAGTTTGGGTGGAATGATATTTGAGTTCAACTATTTACTTACTTTGTTGTAGGGTTTCTAGGTCCCCAGGGTCACCTGCTATTTCTGCTTCGCCTCATCGGTAACACATTTAGAAACAAACGCTATTTTAATTGACTTCCCATGTTTAATTTTGATTATTGTAAATTTATGTTGTTTTCTATCTTCAGCAGAGGCTCACCTTCAAGATCAATGAGTAAATCATTTTCAAATTCACGAAGCTATTCGGGGTATGCTTTTGTATTAATAACTAAATGTGCCTTTTACTTTATTCATTATTCCTTATTCATTATATATAGCTAATGTGGTTGTACTTGTACACTATACATTATTTTTGCCATATATTAGTGTAATTTGCCGTGGGGTAATTAGAATGCATAAGTTGGTTAGCCAATGGTTCTTCATTTCGTTTCTTATCCCTTCTACTCCTCCTTTAATCAGTGTTATCATGCACATTTAACTTACCTTTGGTTTTGTTGTTTGGCATTAATGAGTTTGTGTTGTTTAGTGGTAGACACAGATCAAGAAGTATATCTAGGTCTCCAGAAGCACGAAGACGCTCCCTATCTCCTGATAGGATTCGCCGTTCTCCACGACGACGATCCATTTCTCCTCGGAGGCATTCACCAAGGCGATCCCCTTACCGGAGGGCACCATATTCAAGGAGAAGATCTAGATCTCGATCAAATTATAGATCTCCTTCTCCTCTACGTCGTAGAATGCATTCACCGTACCATCGTAGTTCACCCTCTTATCGTCGACGCAGAACGCCTTCTCCTGCGAAAAGACGAAGATCTCCTTCACCAGTGCGTCGGCGTAGATCACCTTCTCCAATGCGTCGACGCAGATCACCTTCTCCCGTGCGTCGACGCAGATCACCCTCTCCATTAAGACGGCAAAGGTCACCCTCTCCTATAAGACGGCAAAGGTCACCCTCTCCACAGCGACGTCGATCTCCTATCATGCGGCATAGGTCTCCACCTTTGCGCCGAATGCCTCCAGCCCATCTACGGAGTAGATCAGGCTCTCCCATGCAATCCCCTTCTCCGATACGTCGAAGGGACATGAGTCGAAGTCCGCAACGCAGATCTCCATCTCCTTTGCGGCGTAGATCACCTGGTTTTGTCAAGAGAAGATCACCAAGTCCTTCTCCAAGGAGGTCTCCTTCTCCAAATGAATGGAGTTCTCAGTCCCCGGTACGACATGTATATACGTCTCCGGTTAGGAGAAATTCATCTAGACGTCAAAGAAGTCCTTTGCAGTCTTCTAGGGGGCGACCCAGGTATTTAGTGATTGTCAGTCAGCAGATTGCTTTAATAACGTTGTAAAGCTTTTAAAATGAAAATATCAAATAGTCATTTGCACAATTTTGTATTAGAATGGTACTTTATAATAGGTTTTTAGTTCCAAGTAAATTTATAAATTTGTGGGGATACCTGTTACAGAACACCGGAAGGATCATCACCTGTGGCTCGTCAATATCCAAAAGATAAGGATAACAAAGCTTCACGCACTAGATCGCCGGACTCAGATTCCTCGTTTGAGAAGTCTCCACTTCGGTCTCCACAAGCAAGGAGGAGGAACAGCAGTGAAGACAGGAGGTAGTCTTTTTGAATTCTTATTTGTTGCTCTTGCCTATGGATCATTTTCACTAACTGGTTTGTTTGCACATTTATTTGGTTACTGAAAATGTTTTAGTCCATTGAAGAGCCCAGTTAGGCAAAGAAGAGACAAGATGACCCACGAAAGAAGCTTGAGTCCTCCAAAGAGACCAAGAACCCAAAAACCTCGCCATGATAGCCCAGAGATAAGTGAAGGTGTAGAAGGAACATACAATTCTAGGTTTGAAACTCTGAATATTAATTGCATAACTTTATATGCTTAATTGTGTTTCTTTTTGGAATGTGTTTCTTTGATAAATTTGTTCAAATGTATGATTATTTTTTCCTCTTTTGTTTCTCTGGTAGAGACAACAGAGATCCTAATTCAAGGTCATCCCGGAAGAGAACAGAGTATATATCCCCAGTTAGTAAGCGGAAAAACTCACCTGCAAAGTTTCATGATGAGGAAGATTTCTCTCCTGAAATGGCAGCTGGTCGCATTTCTGGATCTCGTCGCTATGATAACACAGATGGGAGTAAGAAAGGCCGAGAGATTAAAGGGTAATAGTTTGGTATACTGCTGTTTATTCAAATTTCTGTGCATGGCATACATTTTTGATAATGCAACTCCTTTTGCAGTGATTTATCTTCTGGAAAGGGTGATGAATCTTATGTGCGGCCTAAATCGCCAAGGAATAAAGAAACTTATTCCAGTGAGAAGCCTCATGAACCGAATGCTGTAGATACTAAGAAGTCTGATGACAAGGATCATTCTCTTTCAAATTATGCCAAAAATAGTGATAGGCGCCACAAATCAGAGGCAACACAAGATTTAGTTGGAAAACCTGATCGTGTCAATCGTAATGCTTCATATGATTCTGTTTCTGAGGAAAGCGATAAACATAGGAGGGAAGGGAAGGATAAGAGAAAACACAGGAAGTCTGAGAAAAAAGTTGTGTCATCAGATGAAGCCTACAGTTCTGACTCTGAAATGGAGGACAGGAAAGATGCTAAGAGGAGGAAAAAGGAGGAGAAGAAGCTGCGGAAGGAGGAGAAACGTCGAAGACGGGATGAGAAAAGACGCCGAAGGGAAGAACGGCGGGCAGAGAAGCTGAAAATGAAGGGTAAAACAGACTATAGTTCAGACGATGAGGAAGCTGAACGAATGGATCGTCGTCATAGTGATGATGATGAGACGATGTCTGAACAAAAGAAGCTTGAGATTGAGTTGCGGAATAAGGCTCTTGAATCTCTCAAAGCAAAGAAGGGCATGAATAACTGAATACATCACTTTTGAGTTTTGAACTTATTCCTTCAAAAGCTTCTTGAGAAATATCTTGTTATTTATTAGCTTCCTTAAGATTAAGAAACTTGGATTTAGAAATGCCTATGCTTTTTCTTTTTCTTTTTTTGTTGGTAAATTTTGATGTAGTCTATCTTTAATGCTGGCAGCTGAAATGGAAAAATGACGATTTCTGAGCAAATCTGTTGAGTGCAACTCTGTGCAGACATTGCCCTGTATTTTACTGGTAATGTTTGTCTCCCTTTAGTTGGGAATCTCACGTTTTCTGGGTAGTGCATTTGGGTTCCTTGTCTTCTAATTCTTGTAGATGCTATTTTGTTCTGTTGTAGTTCCACATTTGTTTTCTTCATAACAGTTCCCTATGGGTCTGATGTTTTTGTTGACTAGTTTCTTATTTAGACTAGATTAATCCTGAAGGTCTTATATGAATGTTATTAATGAGGTTGATACTAAATTAGCTTTCTGGTCAATTGGTAGATGAAATTTATGTCAGCTCTAGATGACCTGGTGATCAGACCATATGCAGACCTATATTTTGAACTTAAATACAGGTGCAGTTCTTCATTCTTTTTCCGACTTTACAGGTTCTAGATGATATTCCTTAGTAATTAGTTGTTTATAACAGCCAGGCTGTAGTCAATATTATTTATCAAAGCCTTGTATCTTTTGTTGGGAGTTCTTCCAGACTCATTTTTCTGGAATTCTCCATGATGTTATTCAACACATCCATCTGGTGATTGATATTGATACAGATCTATGGCTTTACATGTGTATTGTAATATATGTACTTAATTATTATGTGTGAGTTTATATCTGCATGGAATGCTTGTTTATTTCCATACGATGGTTCTGCTAAAGAACAGTTTTTTGAAATCTCTGATTCTTGCCAAGTGACATTAACGACTGGTTACATTAGTAGTGTTTTGAATAACTTGGATGTGCATCTGGGTTCCCCACGAGTGTTGAGACTTTTTTTTTTTTTTTTTTTTGACTTGGTGTTGAAGCTATTTCTAAATTTTCCTCCAATTTGTGCCACATCAGTTTGACTCCGTGGTAGAAAATTAATTTTCTAATATGCGTTAGTATTGTCTGTGTTTTCTATATGTCCAAAAAAAAAACTATTCGAAAGACCAAAAAGCGTAGTAACTTATATTTATTTCATTATTTTGGCGTAAATAGTATTTAGTAAGTGTTAATTCAAGCAAGCACAAGTTTTATATGCCTATGTTTCTCTAATAATTTTCAAATGTTGAGCTAATATTGTGAATTTTTGTAGTAGTAAATACTTTTGAATATTTATTTAATTCTAAAAATATCAGAATTTTTTATTTTCTGTTATTAATAAGGATGTTTACAAATTTTTTTCTTTCCATATGGATAAATATCTTTTATCAACACTTTATCTAAGTTGGGAAAAAGTAAAAAAAGAACACCCGGAATGACGATTAAAATATTTTATAAAGAAATTGTATATGGCCCAGGCTCATATAAGAACTCAGCACAAGCCATGGAAGAACTGTAGTAAGCAGAGTGCAGTCACGTCGTTTTTATTGCTCTTTGGAAATTGGAATGCTTGGTGTTGGAGATATGTAGAACTGGATAAAATGTGACAACGTGGCTTCACCCCATTCGCTCCTCTTCCATCCAGATAATGATTCTCATAACAACCAAACAAGATTAATCTCCGAAATCCAAAAGCAATCACACTCTGTTCTGTTCTCCTCATGAGATTCTGCTACACTTATCCAAATTCCCATTTGAACAAGAACAAGGGTGAGGAGTAGTAGAGAAGGGTCCTTAATCCATGGCTCCAACTCTTACTTCCAATTCATCTCTCTTACCTCACTCAACAAGCTTCACCCTCCCCAGGAACCAAAGGTTCAGAGTCTTTGCCAAGAGTAGCAATGGTCCTTTCCCATCACTTAGGCTTGGTAAACCCAAGGATAATGATGATAATGATGGTGAAGAAGCTTCTTCTAACTCCAATCCCTTCCGTTTCAACTTGGGCAAGTTACCTGATGTGACTTCATTGATCCCTGTTGTGAACAACCCTTCCTCCTCTTCTTCACCTGGTTTGTCATTTGGCAACCCAAGAAGGAAGGACCCCTCAGCTGTGTTTGTTGCTGGTGCTACCGGCCAGGCCGGTATTCGCATTGCCCAGACACTTCTCAGAGAAGGTTTCAGTGTCAGAGCTGGTGTTCCTGACCTTGGTTCTGCTCAAGAACTTGCTCGTCTTGCTGCTCAATACAAGGTACCTTCTTATTCATTCCACACTTTCTAATACAAACTAGGATTACACTTGTTGTATTTAGATGAACTTGTTGAATGGAATTGGTTAATTATAATTCATGTGATCCCACACTCCATTGCTGATTACTGCAGATCATATCAAAGGAAGAGGCAAAGCGTCTCAATGCTGTGCAGTCTAGCTTTGATGATGCAGACACCATAGCTAAAGCAATAGGCAATGCCAGCAAAGTTGTTGTCACCATTGGTCCAACAGAGAATGGTCCAACTGCAGAGGTTTCCACATCTGATGCCTTGCAAGTAGTTGAGGCTGCTCAGCTTGCAGGTGTAGGCCATGTGGCTGTTATCTATGATGATAACAACGCCACCACCACCTCAACCTACAATGTCCTCGATGGCATCACCTCATTCTTCAATAATATATTCTCCAAGAACCAACCATTGAGCATACAAGAGTTTTTGCAGAAAGTTATTGAGACAGATGTCAAGTATACCTTCATCAAGACAAGTTTAACTGATGATTTCTCACCAGAGAGCTCTTATAATATCGTCGTGTTAGGCGAAGGGAATGCCGGTGCGAACGACTATAAAGTAATGTAATGTATGCGATAGTATCTAAATGGAATTTTTATCTTCTCAATCCTCCTTTTAAATTCTTAATTTCACATATTTGTTGACAATTGTTAATAAGAAAGAGATGGTTTAATGTTTAATAGGTTGCAAAGTCCAAGATAGCATCCTTGGTTGCTGATGTCTTCTCCAACACAGAGGTTGCGGAAAACAAGGTATCTGTTTTACATTAGAACTGTTTGGTTGATTTCTATGTTTGTGAGTTGAGACAACTAGCAATCTAGTATGCTTCTGCAGCCTTGAATATTTGAAAAGCTTATCAAATTGAACTTTCTGTTTGTTAGTTTACTTCCTTCATCTTTCGGTTTTCAAATCTTGAACAGGTTGTGCAAGTGTATACAAGTCCAGAAGCCCCCTTGAAGCGTGTAGATGAATTGTTTAGGTAAATAAGTAACTTGTTTCTTGTTGTTCTGTTCTATTATCTATATCTATATATGATAACAACAAAGTCTTATCCACTTAGTAGCATCAGTTGCATAAGATCAATATCTGTTTTTCTATCTGATTTGCTGAGTGTCCTTACAGCACTATTCCTGAGGATGGAAGAAGGAAAGCCTATGCTGAAGTGCTCGAGAAAGCGAAAGCAGAAGAAGAGGCAAAATTGGCTACTGAAAAGGCCCAAGAAGCTGCAGAAGCAACAAGGAAGCTTGAAGAAGAGGTGAAAAAGCTTTCCCAGCAAGAAGCCCGTGCTGCGAGTCTAGCTCAAGAAGCTCAAGAGAAGGCAGTGGCTGCAGGTGCTTCAGTGGAAGGCCTCTTCAGCAAGGCCAAAGATTTCGGAGCAGGGCTTTCCTGGCAAAAGCTTAGCTCACAGATTTCAGCCTCAATTCAAAACCCTGGCGAGGATGATGAGGAACCGAATGTTAAGCTAGCCACCGTTCGGGGACAGGCCAAGGCTCAGAGCCTTGCACCTAACAAAGCAGTCGTTAAGCAAACAAGTCCCCAAAATACTGTTAGCAAACCGAAGGAGGAAAAGCCAAAGCAAGCAGAGAAACCTGCTGAGGTGAGGAAGGTATTTGGTGGGCTATTCAAGCAAGAGACTATCTATGTGGACGAAGATTAGAGGAAGTTGAACATGTTTTGTGCAGCTTGAAAATCTGTTGTATGAGAATGTGTTAATGGATATCTTTTGGTTGGGGATGTGTATGGTTTTGTAAAGTTCTATATTTTCATGCAAAAATATTTTTGTGGTGGTAACTGGTTAAGGACCCTGTAACAATATTATTATCCGGGCGCAAAATGTAAGATCAGATTTAGTTTTTTTTTTTTTCCAATTTCTTTAACTTTGTTCATCATTCTACATGCACATTGTTTTCAATTTGGTGAGAATAGCCGATAGATAGCATCATGCTTTAGAAACCATTATTCCATGTCATAAAAATGTGCATGAATAATACCCTTTGATTTTCTTAAGGGGGGTAACTATGTATAATGTATGCTTCATTATTCCTTTCTTTAATTAATATCAACTGAATTAATATCAAACCAGATAAAAATATTGGAAACTGTGTTTTGCTTCGGAAGATATATCCTTATTTTATATATGTATATGTTTGTATGTATATTTTTTTCAATAAATATGGCTCAAACCATGAAATGAAAAAGGAAAATAATATAATAAGTGTACGAGAATAAACACTAGACTTATATAAAACAAAATTAAGTGTTACACTTCACATGTAATATATATAATATAAATTAAATAAAAGCCAAACCCTAGTCCAAAAATAAAATAAGTGCCAATACTTACATCAATAAAGTGTTGATTTCTCTGTCATAACGAAGAGATAATACAAAGTGAAAAACTTCAGGAGTGGGTATAATAAGTTGAATAAAGTTGGCAATATTAATGAATTAAGTAACTAAGGAGAACTATACAATGTGCGTGCATGCCTTAAAACTAATATTTAATTTACTTACATTGTTTGAGTCCCATGTATTTCACACACACAAGTAGATTTACCTAGTTCTTGCCGGTGCTACTCAATGATATATATTAATAACTTTGATGAGAAAAATAATTATATCTTGTATAGTTGTCCGTCATTTATTATAATGAATATTAATAGGGTTTGATATACATAACATCCATATATATATATAAAGAATCAAAATATAAAAAATAGTAATCGTTCGATTATCTGACAATATTATTAAACTCATATATATACTTTAGGGTTCATAACATTATTTAAGTATTGAAACAAACAATAATCATAATTGAGCTAAAATGAACTATTCTTTGAACCAAGAAAAGTGAAAATGGTTCTTGGAAAACAAACAAATCAATATAATCACCATAATGTGTAGAATGATCACGATTCACAACATTATCAATTAAACTCAAAAGAATTTTCTAGTACCCGTTGTTGTAGCTGATGGTGAAGATGATCCTTGTGGCGGCTCAGGCCCTAATCTTAGTTCAAGGTCTAATTCCGGACCAGAAATTTGATCCTCCTCTTGCTGTTGAAGATGATGAGGTGATGATTCTGCAAAGAGTGGTAACTGCTGCCTCATCATCACAACATTATTATTATTGGTTTCATCTTCCATAAGTGCCTGATGATGAGGCACATTCCCAAGCTCTTTAATATGACCGAGATTGCCCTCCAATAAAAATTGTTGATTTGAAGTAGAAGAGGAAGAAGAAGAATATTGTTGTTGTTGCTGCTCTTTGATCTTTGCTTTGTCCTTCCTATGAAGATTCATGTGACCTCCAAGTGCTTGTGCATTAGAGAAGCCTCTCTTGCAGAAATTGCATTCATATGATCTTGTTGTTGGATGATTCACATTCACTGCAGCTTGTACTTCTTCATCCCCTCCATCACTGCTTCTTCTTCTATGATCTTGATCATCATCTGATGCCTTCTCCATTTTATCAATTACTTTCCACTTTCAAACTATATATATGTATCTAGTCATCAACTACTATAAGCTACTTCATCACCTTCTAGATGGCAATGTAATGCAATTTATTGAACATGATAATTAATGTTTAATACTTAATTGATTATGTTAATTATAGTTATAAAGAGACCATATATTTTTGTTTTCTGTGTAGTATGTCTGCATTAATTAAAAATGAATTTCTAAGGCACAATTGGCATACAGCTTGAGTTGTGTGAAAGGACAAAATAGAGAAACTTGGTCAGTGAATTCGGAACATCTTGTCTGGTTGCAAATTGGCGTGTAGTTTTTTACCTACGTTGCCTTCTACATTGTTTCTTAAAACACATAACGTTACTGTCAAACAGCTATGTTTTTAATAATATATATATATATACATATTGTTTCCGGTAATAATTACTTTAATATATACTAGCAGATGTTTCCTCTGAGAGGTTGCTTCGTTATTAAGTTGTTATATATGGTATGGCACGTCCACTTGTTTGTTTTGGATTCATAAATTTTCATTAACAAATTTACAGAAATTCTGTAATAAAATATTAGCTAGCCAAAGCGGCGATATCGTTTAACATATCCAATGAATCAATCTTTTTATTATAATTTAAAAATGAATTGCGATATAATTTAAAAATGAATTGCGATATTATTTGAGACTGATATAACATACATACTATAGCATGATGAAGTGGTGATAATATGTAGGAAATAGGAATCACGCAACGTAACGGCTTACATGATGTCGTTAAAATTGTATTATTGATAAATTCGCTGCTGCGATGCATGCATGGTGTCTACTCTTTTGGATTGATCCATCCAGTTAATTAATTATTGGATAATGTAATAAACAATGCAAGTAGTTGTTAATTCAGTCAAACTAGTCTTATAATAGCCGTCCCGAATATATGTTATTGAGTTTAAATCTGACTTAGTAGTTTGTGGCAAATGTTGGATGTTTAACATGGAAACAAGAAGCAGCATAGGGTACTGTGAAGCTGGTTGATAGATAGATTATTAGGACACTATATCTTTGCATAGTTTGTGTCAACACTCAACATGCTACAACTAATCAATTAACACAACAAATTAATTATTAATTATTTATTAAACATTCTAGTAAATGTCTTCCACGTGGAAACTAATTAATTAGTTACTAATAAAGTTATCACTAAGCTAGCAGTGTATACATCGAGAATTATTCATAGAATGTCCATATAAAATGGGACTAGTTTCAAGCAATGCTATATGATGAACGCATTTTATTATTTTGGCTAACAATTAATCATTAATATTAAAATATATTAGTTAAAAATACCATAACTAAATTGCTAGTTAAAAATAATGACAAAAATAAATTAAAATCGTTAGCTCTCTAACTTTTCTGTTTGAATTAGTGCAGGCATGCGGCATCATCAATAAATCATAAGGTTGAATACTCATGAAATAAGTTTGTCGTATACGTACATGAATAGTATATTTCATATATGCACCTTTCTTTTGTACACTTTCTTTTTAGTATATAATAAAGATAATTTTTTTTATATATCTTTTCTCATTTTTTACAACTTACTTTTAATATAAAAAATGGAAAAGGAAAAAAATACAGTATGAGTACGTTATTTCTCTTTGTAATGATTATTGGAGAAAGATGCATGAAGCTCAAGGTGTAGTTGCTTCTCTGTTTGCTCCATCACTGTCACTGTCATTCTCCAAACTCACAAGAACAACATCACATTCACATTCGATCACCATGTTGCATGGTTCCCACGCGCCGCCGAAACATCCCAAGTGGTCTCTCCAAGGAATGACAGCACTTGTCACCGGTGGAACTCGCGGAATCGGGTACCTATTCATCAAATTCTCATCTTTCAACCTCCCCATTCCTTCATTCATCCATCACAATGACCCCTTTACTTTCTCTGCAAAAAAAGGCACGCCATTGTGGAGGAACTCGTTGGGTTTGGAGCAAGAGTCCACACGTGTGCAAGGAACGAAGCTAAGCTCAACAAGTGTCTCATCCAATGGAATGATTCCGGTTTTGATGTTACTGGCTCTGTTTGCGATGTCTCTGTTCCTCATCAGAGGGAGCAGCTCATGGAATCTGCGTGTTCTCAATTCCAAGGGAAACTCAACATCCTTGTAAGCTCTCTTCTTTCTTTGCATATCATCTGTTTGATATTATTCCCCAACTAACATTGTCGTTATGTTTTGAATTCACATTAACTGTTCTGAACTTGCCATTATGGCAGTGCTTTCTAGTAGTTGATAGTGTTAGCTGATTAATTTGAGGTGTAGGTAAACAATGTAGGGACAAACATTAGGAAACCAATGACAGAACTCACTACTGCAGAGCTTTCAACACTCATTGATACCAATTTAGGGTCCACTTTTCATATATGCCAACTTGCATATCCGCTTCTGAAAGCATCTGGACTTGCAAGTGTTGTGTTTATCTCGTCGGTTTCTGGTTTTGTCTCCCTCAAGTCCATGTCTGTTCAAGGAGCAACAAAAGGTAACTAACTAATGCAGTAATGTTGATGAGTAGTATATAGTAATAACATTTGAATGTTAGTATTGGTTTCTGGTTTATAGGGGCAATTAATCAACTTACAAGGAATCTAGCTTGTGAGTGGGCAAAGGACAATATAAGGAGTAATGCAGTTGCTCCCTGGTACATCAAAACCTCAATGGTTGAACAAGTAATAATTTTCTTCCTCATCATCCTTCAACCACAAATTAGGATGAGCTAAGCTACATGTTAGAGTATAATTAGGGATTAGAATCAATTAACATCAGTTAGCATATTGTGTATTTATGAGAGAGTATATTTAGGAGTAAATTAGGATCAGTTAGTATCATGTGTGATATTATGTATTTATTAGTTTGATTCCTTTAGCACCTATAAATACCCCTTTGTACATTGTATATTTTATTATTCAGATCAATACACATCACATTCAGATTACTCATTCTTGTTTCTAACATGGTATCAAGAGCATAGGTAATTTTTTTTTTTTAATGGAAGGTTGGTTTCCTCAATAGAGTTATTTTCCGCCACTTTCTACTCGTTTTTCGGTTCTCTCTTGACGCTTTGGTTCGTCACCGCCTAGACCACCGCCTTCCTCTCGCCGTCCCGAGTCCAAAGAGCCCGGTCTCGTCGTCGTCCGCTGCCGCACGCGCCTTCACGCGCTGCCTGAAGGTCCCTGCCCGCCTCTTGTTTTGTGTCTTTTTTCTTCTAGATGGCCCTCTTTGAGCTCTCTTTTCGACTCTTTATCGACGCTTTGGTTCGTCACAGACCTTATCATCATCTTCGTCTTGCCGTCACGAGTTCAACGAGCCCGGTTTCGTCGCCGGAAACCTCCGCACGCGCCTCCACGTGCCTCCAAAAGATGGCTGTGCGATCAGCCTTGCTCCCTCTCCAGAATTTTCAGGGACCGTTGGATCAGAGGGCTTGATCAACGGCTCAGATCCCTTCACGGCTCAATCCGTGTGCCTTCTTTCTACCCAATCAGATTTCGCCACGTGGCACCCTCATCCGCCGACCCGGTTTAACCCACCCCTCATCTTCTTGATTATCATTGTTTTTCTACTATTCTTAATCAACATGAACCTAAGTCCTTTCAAGAAGTCTCCACAAATCCACATTGGCAGCAGGTAATGCAGGAAGAAATCCATGCACTTGACAAAGCTCACACTTGGGACTTGATTGATCCTCCCTCTGATCAAGACATTGTGGGTAGTAGATGGGTTTACAAAATCAAGACTCGCTCTGATGGTTCTATTGATCGTTATAAGACAAGATTGGTTGCACAAGGATGCACTCAAGAGTATGGTATTGATTATGAAGAGACTTTTGCCCCCGTTGCTCGCCTCATATCTGTTAGGGCTCTACTCGCCATTGCTGCGGTTAAAAAATGGTCTCTCAATCAGATGGATGTCAAGAACGCTTTTCTTAATGGGGATCTGAAGGAGAAAGTCTATATGAAACCGCCTACGGGATATCCTTGTCCTTCTGGCAAAGTTTGTCTCCTTCGTAAGGCACTTTATGGTCTTAAGCAAGCTCCTCGTGAATGGTTTGAAAAATTCAGCACCACTATATGCAATCTTGGTTTCACTTGCAGTCGTCCTCATGAGAATGCTCTCTTTATTCAAAAAAGTACGCGTGAGGTTGTCCTGTTACTACTCTATGTTGATAATATGATCATTACTGATGATGATGTTGATGGTATTGCTTATCTTAAAGTTTCACTTCGTGAGAATTTTGAGATGAAAGATCTTGACGCTCTCAGTTATTTTCTTGGGCTTGAGGTCTTATTCACAGATGACGGGATTTATCTCTCTCAAGCGAAGTATGCCTCGGATCTTCTTGCTCAAGCCGGCATTACAGATAATCGCACTGAGTCTACTTCTCTTGGGACTAATGTTCAGTTCACTCCTATGGATGGTACTGTTTTGGATAATCCTACTCTCTATCGACAGTTAGTTGGCAGTCTTGTCTACTTAACTGTCACTCGTCCAGACATTGCCTATCCAGTTCATGTTCTTAGCCAGTTCTTGTCGGCTCCTCGTACTACTCATTATGCGGCAGTTCTTCGCATTCTTCGCTATGTCAAGGGCACTCTATTTCATGGCCTTCACTTCTCTGCAAATTCCACTTTAACCCTTCAGGCATACTCTGATGCTGATTGAGCTGGAGATCCTACTGATTGTCATTCTACTACTGGTTATTGTTTGTTTCTTAGCGATTCTCTCATTTCCTGGAGAGCCAAGAAGCAAACATTTACTGCGCGATCCAGCACTGAAGCTGAATACCGTGCTCTTGCTGATACGAATGCCGAGGTTGTCTCGACTCGTTGGCTTCTTGCAGAATTGGGTGCTCCTCAATCTTCCCCGACTGTTGTCTTCTGTGACAACCGAAGTGTCATTCAAATCGCTCATAATGATGTTTTCCGCGAACGCACTAAACATATTGAGATTGACTGTCATTTTGTCCGGCAACGTCTCCTTATTAATGGTGTTCGTCTCATAGCGGTTGACACTCTAGATCAAACTGCTGATCTCTTCACTAAAGCTCATCATCTTACTCGGTTTCGAACTCTGATATCCAAACTCAAGATGACATCTCTTGCTCCCACTTGAGTTTGAGGGAAGTGTTAGAATATGATTAGGGATTAGAATCAATTAGCATCATTTAGCATATTGTGTATTCATGATAGAATATATTTAGGAGTAAATTATGATAAGTTAGTATTATGTGTGATATTATGTATTTATTAGTTTGATTCCTTTAGCATCTATAAATATTTCTTTATACATTGTATATTTTATTATTCAGATCAATATACATCACATTCAGATTACTCTCTCTTATTTCTAACACTACCCATGTCATGATAACTTTTTTTAGGTGCTGAGCAACAAGGAGTATGTGGAAGAGGTGTATTCACGAACCCCACTTGGGCGGCTAGGAGATCCAGCAGAAGTGTCTTCTGTTGTTGCTTTTCTGTGCTTACCAGCATCATCCTACATCACTGGCCAGATAATTTGTGTTGATGGAGGGATGACCGTAAATGGATTCTACCCAACTCATACATAGGAGTATGTCTTCTCTACCATCATGGTTCAAACTGAGTAATTATTAACAAATGGTTTTGGCATCAATTTTAATCAAATGGACTACTGATTCTTGCTATTATTGCCAAAGGTCAGAGGTCTACAGAGCTACTTTTATGGTTTTGGCCACTAAATCACATCATTTAGCCTCTTAGTTCACTGAATAGACCATTTATGTTGATTTCCATAATAGTAACTGATTTTTCATATACACTAGCATGATTGTATTGGAAACATATTTGTGAGATAGTGTAGCCACTTTGTTCACTTAATATGATTTGGATGGATGAAATTGATACAATGTAATTGTGTAATAAAAAGAAACAGTGTTTATGTGCTGAAAATGTGTAATTGGGCTATTTATGTTGTATGAGCATTGGTTGTTAATATTTGATCCAATGGGGAGTAGAAACGTGTTTGAGACAAACAGTAATAGCCACTTTCAAGTGTATCATTCAGATTTGATCACCTCAATAGGAGGCACTTTTGAAAGTCATATGAATCTTGTCCAAAAAAAAAAAAGAAAGTCATATATAATGCCGTAGCGGAACCAAATTGAGTCCACCAGTGAAGTGAATCAAGTTACGCATGCAATTACGACTTACCAACGACTACAAAATATATGCTATATTTATTAATGAGAAAAAAAAGGACCCACAACACAAAATATGTAATTTTTTACTCTCTGTCCCTATCATTTTACTTTTTCACTTTGTATAAGAATATCTCCTCGTATGAATTGCATCCAGAGTTCCATGCTTTAATTTCTTCTCCACGTCTAAAAGTAAAAGCAGAGTGATGATTAAGGTAAACACGTGGCAACGGTAGAATTTAAAGTATACTAAAAAATATAATAATAAAAATATATTTTAAATTAAGAAAATATATATATTTTTATACTGACAAAATTTTTAAAATTGATTAGTATAAGATAATATTTTATATTATAAAATTTAAATTTTTAAAAATTTTATGTGATTGAGAAATAATTTGACAATAATTTTTATCCTAAATTTTTTTTTGTTTAGATATTATCCCTTGTTATTTTGTTATTATTAGATATAGATAATATTTAGGCTTAATTTTTTTGGATATTATTACTTCTTTTATAATTATTAAAAATAAATAATATATTTGAGTTAGATTTTTATTTTTATTAAATTAAATATTAAATATATTTAACAATAAAATAAAAAACTATATAATGTTATGTTCAAAATGTGGGGGCGAGACCTATACTCGCACCCCTCTAGTCTGCCCCTTACTACTACTATAAATATAGCTGACTTAGGAAGGTGGAAGAGAAGTTCTCTTTGTAACAAAATCAGAATTGCAGAGAAATTATTAATTAAGGAGAGATGGCTGAAGCAGCAAGAAGATGGTCCCTTCAAGGGTTGACAGCCCTAGTTACTGGTGGATCCAAAGGAATCGGGTTCCTCTCTAGTCCTCTCATCTTCTATTTTTCCCTTGCACCTTAATATTATATGTATGTGTTTCATGCATATAAGATGGTATGTTAATGCTTCTTTGATATAAATGAAACTGTTAATAGGTATGCTATTGTGGAAGAGTTGGCAGGGCTGGGGGCCAAGGTACACACCTGTTCTAGGAACGAAGCTCAACTTAATGAGTCCTTACATCAATGGAGTGCAAAGGGATACCATGTCACAGGTTCTGTGTGTGACATGGCATCTCGTCCACAGAGAGAAGAACTCATTGCCAAAGTCTCTGGATTGTTTAATGGCAAACTTGACATCCTTGTTAACAATGTTGGAACAAACATAATAAAGGAGACCACTGAGATCACAGAAGAAGACTTCAGGTTCCTTGTGAGCACTAATGTTGAATCTGCTTTCCACATGAGCCAGCTTGCATATCCACTCCTAAAATCCTCAGAGGCTGCAAACATAGTCTTCATATCTTCCATTGCAGGAGTGGTATCATTAGACATGGGAGGAACCATATACAGTGCAACAAAAGGTAAACAATGCCTCTGATGAGTCTGATCTCTATATTTATTGTTTAATTATGATTGTAAGAGAGGATTGATAACTGGTTAATATAATGATATATATGCAGGAGCAATCAACCAGCTAACAAGGAATTTGGCATGTGAATGGGCAAAACATAACATAAGGACTAATTGCATTGCACCAGGGACAATCAAAACCCCTCTTGCTGACAAGGTATTAACCTTAGCTTGAATTCTCATATTAGTACTGAATTGTATTTTCCATCGGTGTTTACTATGATACAGAGTGAAAGTATATACAGAGAATAAAGAGTAAGAGAATAAATGCCACGGTTCTCATCACTTTTTCTTTATTTTTTTCTTTCTCTTTTTTTGATTGAAAGTTGAAACACATGCCTCTGTATTGTATGTACAAATGCAATCTGTATGTGAGTGCTAGCCTTTTCGATTTAGTCCTAATTTTTTTTTCCCTTGCAGCACATGAAGGAGGAGAAACTGCTGGATGGTTTTCTTTCGCGAACTCCTCTTGGACGGCTCGGAGAAGCAGAGGAGGTGTCTTCCATTGTAGCATTCCTTTGCATGCCTGGGGCTTCTTACATAACTGGACAGACCATTTGTGTTGATGGCGGTTTAACCGTCAACGGTCTCAATATATAACTCTCCACTTTTTGTTTTGTTTGGCATCCAGAAAACAGCTCCTAGTACTTTTAGGGAGCGGGCAAGAGCCGATCGAAAAAAAACAAAATAGAGTGAAAAATGGTGTTCAAAAAGATCTACGAAAATGCGTTAAGGCATGTTGTTTGTGTTTTTCAATGGTGTTGTTTTACTATCGAGTGTCTCGGGTCAGGTGGTTTGTTGTTGAGTGTTTTAGTTTGATTGTTTTGGTGTGGTTTAGGTGTTGTTTTGATTTCGGTACTCTGATGTACTCTAATCTCCTCTTTGGAGTCGAGAGCTAGAACAAACTATCTAAAAAAGAATAAACACCATTGAAATGGTAGGTTTATATGATTTGGTAGGTTGTGTGAAAGAAAGTTTGCATTAGTAATATGTTTAAACTAATAATATCTTTGCTCTGGCTTAGACTTGAAACATTGTCCTTCTGAATGTAGTGATATAACATTGGGATCACAGAAGTAATCTAACATGTGAAAATCTAATGGATTCTACCCAACGCATTTATCGGAATATGTCTTCTCTACCATTCATGGTTCAAACTGAGTAATTATTAACGAATGGTTTTGGCATCAGTTTTAATCAAATTTCACTGAGATCATCACCATTTATCAAATATCATAAAATGAAGTAAGGGAAGACAATTTCAATACAAAAATTTAGAAAAAGAATTGTAACATACCTAATTCAATACATTAGAATCTAAAACAATAATAAGAAGGGGAGAACATCAGACATCATAACAAGATTAGCTAAATACATATAACAATAAGAGGATTAACATGAAAAAATTTAAAAAAAAAAAAAAACAAATCTATGTAGTAAGATAATACTTTAGCCACATATTCTCAAAATCACGGGAGATGATAGAATTGTAAGGATATAGAAGGGTGTGTGGATAGAAAAGAGAAAATTGAAGTATAATATGTTGTTAATAGTTTTTTGAAATACCATTTTCAAAATGGATGCTACGTAACATTTTGGACTATTATGATAAAAGATAAATACTACTATAAAAAGAAATAATGAATATTAGTAATATAGTAATCGAAATAACATATGTAACGTGTTAAACTTTTATGATAGAAAATAAATACTAATATAAAGAGGAATAATGTATATAGCAATATAATAACCGAAATAATATAAAAAAAATTAAAAGTAACATCAAAAGAAATGAGGTAAAAGTGAATATGAGACGTGAAAAGGTTTGGAAATCTGTCATTTGTAAATTTTACTTACTAGCATAACGATAGGAGGTTTGAAATATGAAAGATTTTAAATTTATGTATTATAAATAAATAGTTGGATTATTGATTCCTGCTATTGCCAAAGGTCTAGAGTGCTACTTCTATGGTTTTGGCCACTAAATATTAATAGGCAATTTTGAAAGTTATATGGAATGCCGCATCAGAACCAAATTGAGTTCAACAGTGACGTGAATGAAGTTATGGATGCAATTACGACTTACCAACGACCAACGACTACCAACATATTTATATCATATATAACAGACAGACATTCTTAGAATGATGTGGATGGTGGGACTTGTAATAAAGCCTCTTCACGTTTAGCTATAATCGCCTAGGCTCTTATATTATCTCGGAATTGTGATTAAATAGTTCTAATTCAATTCCAAAAATTAACTTAAGAAATAATAAATGTCTTACACTTATAAATTTTCAAGAGTTCTAGAGAGTTACATATAATTTCATGCATGCTTTAATTTCTCCTATTGTAACACCTATAATTTCATGCATGCTTTAATTTCTCCTCCTCGGAAAGTCCATCCCCCCTCCCAAAAAAAACAAAACCAAAACCAAAATTATAAATATTGGTAGGTAAAAAAAGTGGTCATTGTAGCCATTGTGGGGATAGCCGTACTAGAATTAGCCATATATATTATATATTTATATATATAACAAATACATATAGGACAAGATTAAGTGTCACATTGATGTAGCTCCATGACACTACTACTATATATAACTCATCTAGGAAGATGGAAGAGAAGGCCACTTTGTAACTAAAAATCAGAATTGCAGAGAAATTATTTGTTAAGGATAGATGGCTGAAGCAGCAAACATTGGTAGCAGAAGCAGTAGATGGTCCCTTCAAGGGTTGACAGCCCTAGTTACTGGTGGATCCAAAGGAATTGGGTTCCTCTCTAGCGCTCTCATCTTCTATTTTTCCATTGCACTTTACTTACATTTTTTTTTTTTTTAATAAAATTATATGTGTTTCATGCATATTAGATGGTATGTTAATGCTTCTTTGATAAAAATGAAACTGTTAATAGGTATGCTATTGTGGAAGAGTTGGCAGGGCTGGGGGCCAAGGTACACACCTGTTCTAGGAATGAAGCTCAACTTAATGAGTCCTTACATCAATGGAGTGCAAAGGGATACCAACTCACAGGTTCTGTGTGTGACATGGCATCTCGTCCACAGAGAGAAGAACTCATTGCTAAAGTATCTGGTTTGTTTAATGGCAAACTTGACATCCTTGTTAACAATGTTGGAACAAATATAGTAAAGGAGACCACTGAGATCACAGAGGAAGACTTCAAATTCCTCGTGAGCACTAATGTTGAATCTGCTTTCCACATGAGCCAGCTTGCATATCCACTCCTAAAATGCTCAGAGGCTGCAAGCATAGTCTTCATATCTTCCGTTGCAGGAGTGGTATCAGTAGACATGAGAGGAACAATATACAGTGCAACAAAAGGTAAACAATGTCTCTGATCTGTTTAATTGTGATTGTAAGAGGGGATTGATATAATGATATATGCAGGAGCAATCAACCAACTAACAAGGAATTTGGCATGTGAATGGGCAAAACATAACATAAGGACTAACTGCATTGCACCAGGGCCAATCAAAACCAATCTTGCTGAAAAGGTATTAACCTTATTAGCTTGAACTCTCATATTAGTTCTTAATTGTATTTTCCTGTTAGTCCTAATTTATTTTCCCTTGCAGCACCTCAAAGAAGTGAAAGTGATGAATGGTTTTCTTTCGCGAACTCCTCTTGGACGGATCGGAGAGGTAGAGGAGGTGTCTTCCATTGTAGCATTCCTTTGCATGCCTGGGGCTTCTTACATAACTGGACAGACCATTTGTGTTGACGGCGGTTTAACCGTCAACGGTCTCTAAGTATTACTCTAATATGATACATTATTATTATTTAGAATAAACACCTTTGTAAGGTTTATATGATTTGGTAGGTTGTGTGAAAGAAAGTTTGCATTAATAATATGTTTAAACTAATAATATCTTTGCTCTGGCTTAGACTTGAAAGGTTGTCCTTGTGAATGTAGTGATACAACACTGGGATCACAGAAGTAATCAAGAAGTCAAAATGTAATGGATTCTACCCAACTCATACATAGGAATATGTCTCCTCTACCATTCATGGTTCAAACTGAGTAATTGTTAACAAATTAAATGGTTTTGGCATCAGTTTTAATCAAATGGACTATTGATTCCTGCTATTGCCAAAGGTCTACAGTGCTACTTCTATGGTTTAGACCACTAAATCACATTATTTAGCCTCTTAGATTACTGAATAGACCATTTATGTTGATTTTCATAATAGTAACTGATTTTTCATATACACTGGAATGCTTATATTAGAAACATATTTGTGAGGGTGTAGCCACTTTTTTCACCTAATATGATTTGGATGGATGAAATTGATAGTGTTTGTGTAATTGTGTGCTATAATATGTAATTGGGTTATTCATGGTGTATGAGCATTGGTTGTAAAAATTTGATCCAATGGGGAGTAGAAAAGTGTTTGAAACAAACAGTAATAGCCACTTTCAAGTATATCATTCAGATTTGGATCACCTCAATAGGAACTTTTGAAAGTTATTTGAAATGACGTAGCGGAACCAAATTGAGTTCACCAGTGAAGTGAATGAAGACATGAAGTTAACGCATGCAATTAGGACTTACCAATGACTACAAACATATTTATATACAGAAATTCTATTGTAACACACTAACACCTATTAAAAAACAGAAAAAAAAGGACCCACAACACAAAATATGTCATTTTTACTCTGATTCTGTATTTTTTTACTTTTTCACTCTATATCAAAATATCTCCTCTTATGAATAGCATCCAGAGTTGCATTTTCAGTTTTCAACGATAATTTCATGCATGCTTTAATTTCTTCTCCACGTCTCAAAGTAAAAGCAAAGTGATGATTAACACTAGTGTTAGATTAAAACCCTTTTATAACCAAAAGATGACCCCAACCAAAATTATAAATATTGGTAGGTAAACATGCGGCAATTGTAGTATGATGTGAAAAAGTGAGAGAGAATACACAATAGATAAATGTTTATGTATTAGAATTATATAAGAGTTGTGTATCCCATAGTACAATGCACAAGATATTTATAAGTGAATAGAGAATCGGAATAATAATAACATAATATCTTAAATTTAAATATGATAATTGTTCCATGGATACTAATTCATTGTAACATATCACAAAGTTAAGTGTAGATTCATGTAGCTCCATGACACTACTACTATATATAACTCACTTAGGAAGATGGAAGAGTTCTCTTTGTAACAAAATCAGAATTGCAGAGAAGAAATTATTAATTAGGGAGAGATGGCTGAAGCAGCAAACAATGGTAGCAGAAGCAGAAGATGGTCTCTTCAAGGGTTGACAGCCCTAGTTACTGGTGGATCCCAAGGAATCGGGTTCCTCTCTAGTCCTCTCATCTTCTATTTTTCCCTTGCACCTTAATATTATTTTTTTCGATCGTTTCTTACAACTTGACCAAAGACGGGAAGTTATCCAAAGTGTTTGCGCCAATTGTCCTACCCCTTTCGCATTGCCATCAAGGGCAAGAATTTGGCCATCTACACAGTACATCATAACAACACCAATAACAAAATACATTTAAAAACTTAAAACACTTAAACCAGCACGCCACATTACAACACTTAAACCAGCACACCACGGCATAAATATCATAAATGAAACTCTTAATAGGTATGCTATTGTGGAAGAGTTGGCAGGTCTAGGGGCCAAGGTACACACTTGTTCTAGAAACCAAGCTCAACTTAATGAGTCCTTACATCAATGGAGTACAAAGGGATACCATGTCACAGCTTCTGTGTGTGACATGGCATCTCGTGCACAGAGACAAGAACTCATTGCCAAAGTCTCTGGATTGTTTAATGGCAAACTTGACATCCTTGTTAACAATGTTGGAACAAACATAATAAAGGAGACCACTGAGATCACAGAAGAAGACTTCAGATTCCTTGTGAGCGTTGAATCCGCTTTCCACATGAGCCAGCTTGCATATCCACTCCTAAAATCCTCAGAGGCTGCAAGCATAGTCATGATATCTTCCGTTGCAGGAGTGGTATCAGTAGACATGAGAGGAACAATATACAGCGCAACAAAAGGTAAACAATGTCTCTGATCTATAAATTTTCTTTAATTGTGATTGAAGAGGGGATTGATATAATGATATATGCAGGAGCAATCAACCAACTAACAAGGAATTTGGCATGTGAATGGGCAAAACATAACATAAGGACTAACTGCATTGCACCAGGGCCAATCAAAACCACTCTTGCTGACAAGGTATTAACCTTAGCTTGAGCTCTCATATGATATTAGTACTGAATTGTATTTTCCAGTTAGTCCTAATTTGTTTTCCCTTGCAGCACCTCAAAGAGGTGAAAGTGATGAGTGGTTTTCTTTCGCGAACTCCTCTCGGACGGATCGGAGAGGCAGAGGAGGCGTCTTCCATTGTAGCATTCCTTTGCATGCCTGGGGCTTCTTACATAACTGGACAGATCATTTGTGTTGATGGCGGTTTAACTGTCAACTGTCTCTAAAAAGAAAGCACCTATTACTTAGTGTTACTATTACTCTAATATGATACATTGTTATTTAGAATAAACTCCTTGGTAATGGTGGGTTCACTTTGTATCATTTAGTTGTGTGAAATAAAGTTTGAATGAATAAACGTGTTCAAATATATCTTTGGATCACAGAAGTAATCAAGAAGTCAAAATATTATGGATTCCAATACTACATAAATATTTCAATCATCAATAGTATAAAGTTTCATGAATTGATACGAGTATACAGTCCAAACCCTGCAGGGATAACTGATTTATTCATATATAAATATAAATATATATGCTGATGCATGCAAATATTATTAGCATAAAGCATTGAGTTCAGAGCTTGTCTTCGTATTCAGAGAGAGGTGTGATCTGCTCCTTCAAGCCTTTCCTCTTGCGAATATCAAGAACAAGCTGAGAAGCTTGGGAGCCAGGATCCAATGGATCAGAAGACATCATATCCCAATGATCAAACACACACTGAGGGAAAGCCTGACCGGAAGTTGCAGCTCTCAGAGTGCTTGAGAATCCAAACGACTCAATCACTGGCAAATAAGCTTTGATATTATACAATGGTGTTCCAGGCCTCTGGATCTCCTCAAACACATGCCCTCTCTTCTGGTTAAGCACACTGTATATCCCACCCAGTGCATGTTCAGGTGCTTGGATTTCAACAAGGTAAACCGGTTCCAGAAGCCTCGGTTTTGCAGTTAACTGAGATGCATAGAACACTCTTCTTGCAGTTGGAATGATCTGTCCACCACCTCTATGGATTGCATCTGCATGGAGAACAACATCACACACTTCAAAGCAGATTCCTCTCATGTTTTCTTCTGCTAATGCACCTTCTTTTGAAGCCCATTGGAACCCAGCTACAACTGAGTCCTTGATTTCATTCAAGTACTGAACACCCTTACACATGTCAACCACAATGTTAGGTCCAATGGTTTCTGGTCCGAAACACCATATTTTCTTGGCAAGGTCCTTGTCCCATCCGAATTCTTCGGAGAGGATCTTGGACCGGTTTTTGGGGTCGTCTTTCGGACCGATTCGGCCCTCATCGATGGCCTCTGGGAGACCTTCCTCCATTGGCCTTGCTTCCATGTAGAGACGGTTGTGTTTGTTGGGTGACTTGCTCATCACGGTACGGCAAGAACGCTCTAGAACGGTCTCGCGAAACGACACGACAGGGTCGGATTTTATTATCTCAGCACCCCCCATGAAATCTTCCTGCAAGTCCTTGAGACAGATCTCGAGGTGAAGCTCGCCGGCGCCGGCAATAATGTGCTCCCCTGACTCCTCTATGGTGCACATTACCATGGGATCCGATTTCGCCAACCTTTTTAGGCCTTCAACAAGTTTGGGAAGGTCTGAAGCTACCTTGCACTGCACGGCAACTCGCACCACCGGCGAAACGGAGAACTTCATGGCTCGAATCGGGTGCGCATCGACCTCCTTCTCGTTTGTCAAGGTTGCATTCTTGGTAATGAATTGGTCTAGCCCAACCATGGCAACTGTGTTACCACATGGAACATCCTCAACAGTTTCTTGCTTCTTCCCCATCCAAATTACAGTTCTCTGCACATTCTTGACATACAAGTCTTTCTTCTGCCCTGGAACATAATTTGGGCCCATGATCCTTACTTTCAAGCCGGTTGAGACCTTGCCGGAGAACACGCGGCCGAAGGCGAAAAACCTTCCCTTATCAGAAGCAGGAATCATTTTGGATACATAAAGCATCAATGGTCCATCAGGATCACAGTTTCTAATGGCTGTGGCATAAGGATCATCCAAAGGACCCTCATAGAGATTCTCCACACGGTATCTTTGTGCCTTTGAAGGGGAAGGAAGATGGAACACCATCATTTCAAGAAGTGCACTACTTGCTGGAAGCCAATTCTGCATCACACGCTTCATCAATTGTTTCCCCATAAGTTCTTTCTCTTCAGATTTCATACTTACACCAAGCTTTTGCAGCATGGGCCAGAGCTTCTCCTTCTGATCATTCATACAAGTCTCAATCATCTGTCTGATAGGCTCATAGCAAAACTGAACAAAACCTCTCTTACAAGTTTGAGAACCAGTGTTCTTGGTGGTCCATTTCTTAGTTGCTGGATCAAAGAAATTCTCTCCCCAGAGCCTCTCCATCATCTTGGACTCATCTACTCCAAACTTAGAAGCATACATTTTAGCAAAATTGGTGAGAGTGAAAGCCCAGCCGTGCAAACCGGCCGAGAACGCGACGGTTCCTTTCTCCGGGTAGACCTGGACATCACCAAGAAGGGGATCTTCATATGTAGCCATGATGACATTAGCATTCTCAATAACCTTTTGGAATGCCTGATATGCTTCCTCTCCCTCTACTTGCAGCTCAAGGAAGCATCTGTCCATCTTGTTAATGGTGAGAACAGGCCTGATCCTTTCTCCCAGGGCTTGCCGGAGAACCGTTTCGGTTTGGACACACACACCTTCAATACAATCCACCACCACAAGAGCACCATCGGTGATGCGCAATGCAGCTGTAACCTCAGATGAGAAATCAACATGGCCAGGGGAATCAATGAGGTTGATGAGATACTCATTACCATGCCTCTCTCCCTTGTAGTTCTTGAGAGCCTCATCAGTCATCTCATAATAGAGGGATATTCCGGTAGACTTTATTGTGATTCCCCGCTCCGCCTCGTCCTGGCGTGTGTCCGTCATCCGGACATCCCCGGCGGCTTCCTTTGCAATGATACCAGCAGCAGCCACCAGAGAATCAGTGAGAGTGGATTTTCCTGCATTTAGAAATAACAATGAATTGCCATGAACCAGCTCTGTTAATCATGAGGGAAGATTCAGATTAATGCATACCATGATCAACATGTGCAATAACAGACATATTGCGAATGTTGTGCTTCAAGTTCATAATACGGCGAAGCTCTTCTGCTGTAAACTTCACCTGCAAAAATTAAGAGAGTTCATGGTTCACATGAGTAATTGTTGATAAAGATTCATCCAATCCAAAATCATAAACAACCTTAATTCATTAACTTACCATCTTGACTAAATGTTAATTTTCCACCGAAAGAACTTGAAATGATATAAGACTGCCAGAGAAAAAAGAGAGAGATTATCAGTTAATCATGTAATTAGAACTATGTTGCTGCAAAATAGTAACAAGGTGAAACATCTAAGCTTCTAAAAGGCTGAATCTATGAGAGATCTTTTTTACTCAAATCATAAACAAAGATATATATAAAGCAAAAGCAAGTAATCTTAATAGATCATCAAAAAGCAGTAAAGACACTACAAACCTGGTTGCACGAACGTGATGGAAGGCATGCTGGATTTTATTTTATTTTTTTCTTAAGACACAGAAACAACAAAAACGATCACCAAATGTGTTAAGCAAGAAACTAGCATGGAATTAACATCTGACAACATGAAAATCATTAAAACATGACTTAGATGAAACTAAGAGTAACACAAAAACAAGTGTTGTGAAGTAAAAACGAACCTGGAAAGAGAGAAAGAGCGGGAAGTTACGTGCAGTGTCTTTACTCTTTTAGTGTATATATGGTGGAGTATCTAATGTGTTAGTTCATTTTTGTATAGTGACAGTTCTGAATTCTGATGAGTCATTAGCGCCAGAAGTTTCTGGTGCTGTTCACTGTTCACTTATAATAATCATCAGATTTGGGCTTTCACACTCTTTTTGGATATCCACCAAAAATTGTGGAGAGAATTTACGTTGGCCCAAGAACCATACTGTATAGTATATACACTAGTGAGAGTATGCATGCATTTGACATTGATATTGATATTAATTCAAATTCTTAAGTTTATTTGTTTAGTTTCAATTGATTAGCATTTCATTTGTTATCAAATTGATTCATTTTTTAGTCACCAAAAGATTCATTCATTTTTAAGTGGTTGAGAAGCCACATTGAGATCGACCAATCATTGTGAAATACCTCATGATTATTATTCAAGTTGTAATATTTTAAATGCTTTTGGCTATTGATCTAGTTCAAAGTGCAGTCTGCAGTGGTGTTAAGTAATAAAACACTATGGGCCTGCAAAATTTTTGAAAGATGTTTCTATCCTTTAGTTGCTACTTGCTACCATCGTTTTTATAATTAGGTTTTATGAGAGCAAGCGAATTGATTCGGTCCAATCGGCAAATTTTTATAAATAATTATAGGATAAAAGATAAATATACTCGTTATTTTTTTAAAATTAGATAAAAATGCTCTCCATTTTGTTAAAAATTTACATACCCCTAACCTTCGAGAAAAGTGGACAATATTACCCCTTCGCTGATCTAACCCACGTGTAACCATTATGAAGGCGTGTGATGTGGTTATCAACGGCTTCTAGCTGGCCGTAACGGAGTCACGCTGTACAGACCATGCCCATAAATGACATTAGACAGTAAAACGAAGTTGATTCCTTTGGAGGAATGAAACCCTAATTTCGAAGAGTTCATGTAAAAGAGGAGTAATGTTCGTTTTGCTGTCTAATGTTCATTATAAGCCTAATATATACAACGTGGCTTCATTACTGCCAATTAGACGCCATGAACAGCCATATCACACACTTTCACAACGATCACACGTGGGGTTAGACCAACAGAAAGGTAATAGTGTTCATTTTTTTTAAGATTAAGGACATGTGAGTATTTCAACAAAGTAGCGACATTTTTGTCTAATTTTAAAAAGTCAAGGATATATTTGTCTTTTATATTTTTTTTTATACATAGCATAGTTGATATAGAAAATAAAAAAAAAAATAAAATAAATTCTAATCATCCTAAAATCAAAATGATAAAGTTCACACATTATAAAAATTACAAATTTAATTTTATTTAATTTTTTACTCTTCTAGTAATATCTAAAATGGCTATATTCCTACCATTCACAATGTATTCAATTTGACCTTAAAGATATCTTAATATATAGATGGAATGAAATCAGAAGAAATGAACATTAATTACTTTTCTGTTTTTTATTTATTTTATCTTTTGGCTCCGCTATTTCGCTTTACACATTCCTTGTATAGTCTCTCTCTTGCGGAGCTAAAGGCGCGTTGGGGCTTCCGTCGGAACTTCAACGACGCTTCACACTCCGGCGATGACCCTCACACACTCTTTGAGTTGATCCGATCTCTTCAAACCTATTCCTTCTCATATCTCCCCCAATACAATTCCCATTTTCCAATTCACTCCTTCCACATTTCCACAGACTCTGGTACTCTATTAAATTTTTCTTATTTCTGTATGCAAATTAGTTCTTTATTGTTCCTCGTTCATAGGGTCAAACTTTTGTCTTTGTAATAACATCTTTTACTTTCTATTTTCTGTTTCTTCTGATTGATCACTCAAATGACATGTGCTTACAATTTTTTTTATATATTATTTCTTTTCCTCTGAAGAACTGCTACAATATGTAATATGTATGGCCGGTGTACCAGTTGGGTGAAGTTTTGTTTTTAATGTTGTGGGCTCTTGGCTTTGTCTCTTTCTCTGATTTTCTCAAATTCCCAACGACCCTGGAATTATAAACTTCTTTCTTCAATTTGAAGTTGTCAAATTGTCAAATTTGTCATTAATTCTCCACTAATAAGTAATAACTCATGTCATTTTTTTCTTCTTCTTATTTTATTTCAGTGCACTCTTCTTTCTTCAGTTTGAAGTTGTCAAATTGTTCTTGATCCTCCACTAGTGCTAATAACTTGCATGTTATTATTGTTCTTATTTTATGTTAATTACTGACCCTTCAGTTGGAAATTGTCAAACTTGTTCGGAACCCACCAAACACGGCCTTTACTCAATCTAAAGTTTTTGTTTTTGAATTTTGACAGATGTTGGTTTTGGCAATCATACACTAGAAATATGATAAGTCCTGGGAGATGACTTTTGGTGAATGATTCATTTTTTTTTTTGTTGGTACAATCAGTTTGTTGAAGCAAATGGAGCTTGAAGAAGCTCCAGTCTTGGAAGCAGTTTCCCAGCTGGAAATTGAGATGCACAGTGTCTTTAAAGAACCTGGGGATCCTTCAACAACTATCAAGTTAGCTTGCAATTCTGTTTGCCCTTTTTCCAGGCAAGACAACAGTTTCGTAGCGTCCAGAGAGTCATCAAAATCAGCAAAGAAACTTTGTGGACTCATAGTATTCTATGCCATTGTTATGCTAGTGGAAGCAATTGGTGGAATAAAGGCTAACAGTCTAGCAGTCATCAGCGATGCGGCACACTTGCTTTCTGATATCGGCGGATTCTGCATATCTCTCTTTGCAGTATGGGCTTCTGGCTGGGATGCAACACCACATCAATCTTTCGGATATAATAGACTTGAGGTTTTGGCTGCTCTTTTATCTGTGCAGATAATTTGGGGGATATCTGGCTTTTTAGTATACGAAGCAATAGGACGACTTGTGCACCACAGCACCAGGGTGAATGGAATGCTCATGTTTGCAATTGCAGCATTTGGTTTTGTGTTTAACTTTATCATGGTTGTATGGCTTGGTCATGATCATAGTCATAGTCATGACCATCATCATGGTCACAATCATAGTCATAGTCATCATCATCATCATGATTGCAGACACTTGGATCATGATCATGATCATGGGAAGGAGGAACAAGCTAAAGTACCTGATGAAGAGGACCTTAATCTGCTTTCAAGTAGTCAGAGAAATGTTAATGCCTTGAACATAAATCTGCAAGGTGCCTATTTGCATGTGATCACAGATATGATTCAATCTATCGGAGTGATGATTGCTGGAGCCATAATATGGGCTAAACCAGAATGGTTGGTGGTTGATCTTATCTGTACACTCATATTCTCTGTTATATCTTTGGGAACTACCATGCCTATGCTTAAGAGTATTTGTGGCATTCTTATGGAGAGGACACCAAGTGAGATAAATGTCATGAAACTAGAAAATGACCTCAGAAGTTTGAAGGGAGTGCAGGGTATTCATGACCTGCACGTCTGGGCCATAACAGTTGGAAAAACTGTTCTATCTTGTCATGTAGTAGCTGAGTCTGGCGTAAATTCCATTGATTTAATTGGCAGGATCAGGGATCATTGTGAAAAAACATATAAAATACAACATGTAACCGTACAAATTGAGTGAGGTTACATTCTTTTTTCTCAAATTGTTTCTCCTTTATCGTATTCACAGATGCATAGTCATCTACATTCACAGGATATGTCTTGTTCTTTTCTGTTATAGCCTTGAGTACATAAAATGCAGTCTTCAGCATCCTTTCCATTAATATAAACATTAAAATGATTAGTGTATTTGCACATAAGCTAGCGGATTCTAACTAAAATATAAGGTTAGTTGGTTGGTTGCTATACTTGCAACTTAGGCAAGTGATTTGATTTCTGGGGTAAAAGGAGATTGAGAAAGACAGGATCATATATTCTATTTAGCAAGCAGGTCCAAATTAGCCTTCATAAAAACAACGAACTAACAAAAACCAAACAACGAACCAACTAAGTATAATCTTACATGACCTCTGAGATGTCACATTCCGATTCACCACGCTATATCATCAATATCTGTCAGTTCCAAATATTACATCAATTCATGAGAAACTATCAAATAACAGGAGATTATCCAAAGACACTATCGTTTTTATAGAATTTCACAAGCTTCCTCGTTGCAACTCAATGAAGTAAAATGTACTCTACATGTTTCTCTCACCCATAAAAGAAAGGGGAAAAAAAGAGGGCGCAAAAAACAGAATTGGAGAGGGGAAAAAATACTATCTGCCAACAACGATTCATCCTCAAATGTCACATCAGGTAGAACAGCAGCCTCTCTTTGTGTTCCCAGATGTATCAGCAACATTGATTGTGGTTCCTTGACCGGGAACTGTGGTACCAGCAGCTTCCTGGGCTGCCAGTGCCTTTTTGCTTACAATATGATAAATCTCAGTCAAAATAGTTTGGAATGCCTTCTCAATGTTGGTTGCTTCCAGTGCAGATGTCTCCAGAAACGATAGACCTTCCTTCTCTGCCAATGATTGACCATCATCCCCTGAAACTGCCCTAAGATGATTTAAATCAGATTTATTCCCAGCCATCATGATAACTATATTAGAATCCGCATGGTCCCTTAATTCGCGGAGCCACCTTTGGACATTGTCAAAGGTTTGCCTCTTAGTTATGTCATATACAAGGAGAGCACCAACAGCTCCTCTATAATAAGCACTGGTGATGGCTCTGTATCGCTCCTGACCTGCCGTGTCCCAGATTTGTGCCTTAACAGTCTTTCCCTCTACCTGTTGTAGTCGGATAAAGAATTGATTACTATCAGTACTGTAAACTAAACAAGGATTCATAAATCATCTCCAGATATCATCATATTGAAAACAACTGTTTAGAATAAGAAAACAGTTTACTCTCAAGTCTCTCGACAATCAGCATATAGTAACATAAACGCTCCAGGACCAGTGCATTCATTGTCATTTAGTTACCGACTGAGTTTTTGTCAATGAACAGGACCGGACATAAACCTGGAGAAATTTTTTCATAAAACCTGAAGCACCCAAATTAGAAGCATAAGACCAACCACTGGTTTACCCAATCTTAATCATCAATTAACAATTGGGAAAATGCATATAACTTGTATAAGAATTTTCTCATACTATCTAATATCATGAGAAGTATAGTACGAGAGAGAAATATCAAATGTTTACGGCACATCACATTATGATTTATATTGATCTACCAATAACAGTTTATTTTATAGTGAATCCCAGCTATCGGGACAAGACTTGGTTGTATATAAACTTTAGCGCACCAATTTTATGTAATAAATTTTCTTATAAATCCTAGTCCTCTACTCCTCTCTACCTAATCACAGCACGTAAAGCTAAAACCATTCCTCCAAAACTATCTCATAAGAGGATCTGCTTTAGAAATTCTTAAATCCTTAAGCAATCAGTACTTTGGAGCAAAAACAATAAAAGAAATTATCTTACTCCAATGCTACAAATGCAAAATGGCACGTAGAAATCCAATCAGAAGCAAAAACGGCAAGACTAAAACAAAGAATCCATAAATAGATGACAAAAGCAAGCGTTCAAGGAACAAACAACGGCACGCGAACGCATTCAGAAATTCACATAACACAAACAGGTAGAAGAAGCAACGAGCTGCAGAAAAGAGCAAGTTAAGTACCTGAAGAGTTCTGGTGGCGAATTCAACGCCGATAGTGGATTTGGACTCCAAGCAAAACTCGTTGCGCGTGAACCTCGAGAGAATGTTGGATTTGCCAACGCCAGAGTCACCGATCAACACGATCTTGAAAAGGTAATCGTACTCGTGGTCCACCCTGTGAGCCATGAGATCCTTCTTCTCCTTCTCCGATCTCTCGAACCTAAAACAAGAAGATCAGATCCAGCGACGAAAAATAAAAAAAAAAAAAACAAACACGAAGCGGAACGTTCATTCAGATCCAAAGTCGCAACACGGCGGCGCGTAGCTACAAACCGAGGAAAACCGAAGGCATAAATGAACAG
>JASCZI010030302.1:61892-82239 GCA_036250425.1 Stylosanthes scabra
CAAACACGAAGCGGAACGTTCATTCAGATCCAAAGTCGCAACACGGCGGCGCGTAGCTACAAACCGAGGAAAACCGAAGGCATAAATGAACAGATCTATGTATGAAATGAATTAGGAATAGAGAAAGAACTAACCGTCAGCGCAAAGCGGATTGATCGATGAGAGAAAATGAGAATGAAATGTGTTTTGAAGTTTGACGTAGTTAGTTGTTGAGCTAAGCGAATGAAATCGAGAAGCGGAGAGAGTGAGTAGGGTATGTGAGGGGAGGGGACGGTAGGGTTCGGGTAATGGCACGAAGCTGAGGGAAATTGAGTGGAGAAGAAGAAGATGATGGAGGAGGTGCTTGTGGCCGAACTGGCCAATGCGGAACAAAACGGAATTATCGATGAGTGAGAAACCAATTCCAAATCCAAAACAAATAAATATAAATATAAGAATTAATCTATTATTTTTAACTTTATATTATTATAATACATGTATTAATGTCTTTTGTTAATTTTTTTATGATTGACATTTACGTATTTCATGTACAGATACATATAACGTTACCTTATTTATATAAGTTTCGTATTTCTCTTCTTTAAAAAAATTATAATAATACTTAGTGGAATTTCTGTTGATTATTTCTTTTGGATTGGAATCTATAAATAAAAGATGACATTAGTTTTATTTTTGTTTGAAACAAAAAAGTTATTAAAATCAATTCAAAGCATTACATTTTTTAGTTTCTGAGTAAAATAGTACGATGATTTATTTTGGCCTAACACTAAAAATTATCATACATGATAATACTTCTTGATTGATATAATTAAAAACTATTTAAATGATAATAAATGAAATACTCTTATACTAATTTCGATTTATATATAAATACATTGAGAATAATTACACTAAATACTAATTGTATTGTGAATTGAAGATAGTATTTTGTAAAACATGTACCATTATTAATTTATCTTATATTTATGATACATGACACTAATCTCCTTTATGAATATAAAATAACAAACGCAAATAAAATTAAACAAATGTTGAGGGTCTATATTATCACAAAAATTATTAAAAAAAAGATTTAATATAATTGTCGTTCGATATTTTTATAATTGAATAGTTGTCTAACAACTCAAAGTGAGTATAGTTTATTGAGAATAATTGGGATATGGAAGTTGAGAAAAATATACATCATTTAAATTTAAATTGAGGAATTAGCATAAGTGGGAAATCTTAGTATAATGGGGGAGAGGAAGAGACAAAGTAGGTGAGGTGGAAGTATATAGGCTGTGGCAGGCTGGCTTCAGGGTGGACTTTCTGTTTCATCAAAATACCCACTTGCCACTTGCCGCTGTTTTTCAATCTTTTTCTTTCTTCCCTTCTCTTCTTCCTCTCTTTCCATATATATATATACACGTTGCATTTCATCTCATCAAAGTTTGACCTTGTCGCAGTCGAATTAAATTATTTATTTTTATATTAAATAAAAAATTATTTTTATATCAAATAAAATATTAATTAAGTGTAATTTTTTATATTATTTAATATTAAAATAATATTTTATTTAATATAAAAATAAATTATTTCATTAAATTTAATTAATTAAAATTATTTATTTAAATACCATTACCCTTTATTTTATTGTAAGCACAACAAAAACAGCAACAATTTTTTTCACCTTGGGGACAACCACTTCCAGCTAAAACAAACGTCGCTGGACTTGTATTTTAATTAATAAATTATGCTAACGAATCAAACTGGGGACATGCTGTTTTTCTCTTTAAAAAGGCCAAGCATTCACCAGTTGTATCATCTGTCCTCACATGAACATACAACATACATATATATTATAATTTTGACGGTTATATAATTAGTTAGTTAATTACATATATAAGAACTTGTGACGAACCTAGACTATAAACCCAACACATGGTTGGACAACATCATATTATTCAATAATGATGACTGTGACTAGCCAAATGATAATACAAACTTGGAGGGAAAAAATTATGAAAGTTAATCAAGACCCCAAAGAAAATGAAAAGGAAATAACACTGTATAGAAAGATAGTTACCTAATAATAAGTATGAATGTATGATTTGGATGCGAACTTCGAACTTTCCAATAATCTTGATAAAGCATGGGCTGGAATCGCGTTCCCTCTACATCGATCTTAATTTGCAAGCTAAGTCACAATCTTAATTATTAACTTACATATAAAAAGTGATATGATTCTATGATTATATTTTTGTCATTAGTACCTAAATCTTTTTAGTCCGTTATTATTATTGTGGGACAATTATATCCTTACACTGACCTCCAATAAAATTATGGTCATCACTACTCATTATCATGGAAATCGTAGTCATAATGTTTTCCAACGAAGCCATTATTAGGTCTAGCTTAGCTTAGTTGGCATATATGCTCCAGTAAACTTGTTACCTGTTCCCCTTCTCTACTCTTCACAGCTTCCTTACTATTATACATTGTAACTAGTCTCCAGATACTGCCCTGGTGTTTAGAAGCTTCGTAGTTTTAAGTTATTCTTGTTTCAATTATTTGTCGGTGACGGTGGAGGCTATATGCCTATGCTACTTTGCTTATGCTACCTAGTTCTGATTTGGTAGATAGAGATATACGAAAATAGGTCTTTAATAGTTTTGTTTATAGACCCTTCAATAATTGAAATCGAATTTGATTATTAGGTTGCTTTAATTTGATATCATGTATTCTACTTATGGACCTTATCTTATCTTAATTGCTTCTTTTTGCATTTTCCCCTTTTAATTTGTTGCGTGAATTCACCCTTAGTTTTCTTAAATGTGCTCTTATTTCTTTGAGATGAGACAATGTTCAAAAAGGACGCATTGGTGTTATTATAATATTATCATCAGAGGTCTTAAGATTTGTCAATAATAAATCTACATTTTCTTAGATTTCAACCCAAACACAAAAACTAATTGAAAAAATCAGGAAAATTCAACGTTATTATTTCTAATCACTTTCCAACCATTGAAGAAATAATGAAAGGAATTACCCTTTTCAATATATTGCATTGTAGAAAGCTCCCACTTTAGCTTATAGTTTTTTTTAATGGTTGGAATACATATTTTTTATATGGTATTTTCCAATTCAATAGACTAAAAAACTAATTTACTGCGAATTTAAGCTATATTTAAAGGTTAATTGTTACATAATAAATCATTGCATATACAATACACTTATTTACTCAAGTAAATAAGTAAATTAATCGCTTGACTAATATGAATTATTCATTTTTTTTTGTGTTATTGTTATTCGGGTAAGATCTTTTTGGTATTTAAACGGAACATAGAGCCCATGTTAGAATAGATTTTTGTATCATGCAATAGTTAAAAGCCCAAAATAAAAACATATCAATAAAAGTAATATAGAAACAAAGCCCAAAAAAAGGAAAAAAAAAATGTGTGTGTCTTGGTGACGGTGTCTTCGTCTTGTTTGATGAGGATGAAGTGAAGCGTATTACTGATCATGGCGTCTCGTCGTTGCTTCACAATGTTGAGACGTTCGCTGTTCCATTCAGACTTGACCACAATTCCCAACACTATCACCCACCGCTCTTCTTCCTCTTCTTCTTCATTGTTGTTGCCACCCTTACTGAGAGTTTTTGACCCTGACAAAACGCCGTCGTGTTTCCGGCACTACCACGACGGAAGGCCCAGAGGCCCACTTTGGAGGGGCAAGAAGCTCATTGGAAAAGAAGCTCTCTTTGTCATTCAAGGTTTGAAGCGCTTCAAACATGACCACGACAAACTTCACAAGTTCATCAAAAACCATGTCTTTAGGCTCTTGAAGCTTGACTTGATTTCTGTTCTCACTGAGCTTGAGCGCCAAGAACAAGTTTCTCTCGCCCTCATGGTTTCTTTCTCATTCTCCATCTTCTCTTTTATTCACTCTTTTATTGTTTTGTTGCTTGCCCGCAACCTGTTTGTTAGAATGCCTGTTAGAAGTATTGCTACTAACATGCTTTGTTCTAAGGTTTTTTTAAGGATATGATTTTTTTTTTCATGAACTCTCATTAATAGTGCCTTTAATGACATTTTAAGCTGATATTAAATCAAAGTTAATATCAAAAGAGTATTGATCAAGTTATTGTATTTGGGGGAATGCCCTTTTTGCTGAAATTTATCATTTATGTGTATATTGATACTTGTAGGTTTTTTATAGTGATATTTGCTATGTTGATCTTACTAGTATGTTAATGAATTTTCAGGTTTTTGAGGTGATACAAAAGCAAGATTGGTACATCCCTGATAAATACTTGTATAAGGACTTGATTATTGCACTGGCAAGGGCTAAAATGATGGATGAAGTAATGCAACTGTGGGAAAGCATGAAAAAGGAGAATCTCTACCCTGATTCTCAGACGTATACTGAGGTTATAAGAGGCTTCTTGAAGTATGGATCTCCTGCAGATGCCATGAACGTCTACGAGGACATGAAGAATTCTCCGGATCCACCAGAGGAGCTACCATTCAGAATTCTACTGAAAGGGCTCTTACCTCATCCACTTCTGAGAAATAAAGTGAAACAAGATTTTGAGGAGATCTTTCCTGATTCAAGTATATATGATCCACCACAAGAGATATTTGGTGTACGCTGAGGTAGTTCCTTCCTTCTCACTCTGTTCTCTTATGTTCATAAGCTTGTATTCACATAAACTTTTTACCTCTTGATACCCTAGAACACATTTATGTTCAAAGTCTAATGTTAATGAACTTGGTTTAGAGGTTCCTCGAGGGCTATTGTGGATTGGTTTTGCATGCCAAATGCCTTTGATGATTTTAATATTCTATCAACCGCTTTCCTTTTGATAGGAACTCTAGGCCGCCATGAAGATTCTTTCAGGAGCTGTGTTGTGGAAAAACCAAGGTGTTGAGAGCCAAGGCTATTGTGGATTGTGCTTCTTGTTGAGCTTTATTTTGTAGGTTGAGGGTTTACATTTACGGATTAGTCATTGTATTTTGTGCTGAAACTGATTGAACTTAGATCGGTATGGAAGATCTTGATGCTCTTTTTCAGTTTCATCATCCATAACTACATATCAGCAATGTACAAATAGTTAACACAGGGAAAGGAATTTTTAGTATTTAAGCTATACCTTTATACTATCAATTGTTCATAATTTAGAGGATATCTTGAAGGCAGGAATAATATATTTTCCAAACTGGTCTCAACTCAAAACATGTTAAGGGTAATAAGCAGGTGCTGGTTCGAAGAGGTGGAAAACATAACTTGCTAATGGGATAGGGAAAGAGGAATTTGTGTTAGAAGTGGTCAAGATGTGAATGTGACTTGTGGATATCTGGGAAGTGAAAGGTGGAGATGAGAAACAGAGGAATAAGAAATTGCATAGATTTCACATGTTGAAACACCGTAGGAGTAAGTAATTGCACATTATAATATTCAAAAAGAAAAACCAAAGTTTATTAAATATTTAAATTTGAGTGCTATACCAATACCAGGTCTGTTCTTTCAGCCTTTGTTTGACTCATTAAACTTTATTAATAAGCTTAGTTAACGAGCCAAGGCATAGAGCACGAGAGTAACATATATGAGAAGCGCAGAGGGAACAAGAACAAGCAAAGGTGCCACAGCAGCAATACTGTAACGGCTATTTCCACAACCAAAAGTCCCCAACTTGATCTGCACCAAATCCACCAGAGCCATCACCAAGAACCCGCACCCCAATACCGACCCGAAAGCCGAAACAAGTGTCCCCACCCTCAGTGCCACTGCGTTAACCTCCCCAATGAAGCTAGCTACAAGGTGCACCACCTTGCTGTTATTAGTATTACCACCAATACCAAGAGCATCAATGTTATCACCATCTTCAACGGTTTTGCTTATGTTGATGATGTTCTTGAGGGCCAATGCTACAAGGCTGGAGAAGAGGAAGCAGCTGAAGGAGTGCACGTGGCTTGATATGAGGCCTTCCGCCACCGAGGGCCCAGCAGCGCAGGCGGTATCTTCCCCGCCACCACCACCAAGGAGGGCAGTGTCAGGGCTGTTGATTGTGAGGCCAACGAAGAGCGCCAAGGTGAAGAGGGAATTCACGTTCACGATGCCGTCTAAAGCCATAATATGAATCCTGGTGGTGGAAGTTGAGTCAGACATTTCCTGCGGTGGAGGAACAAAGAGAAGAATCGAAAAACATGATACTAAGGTTGATGTTTTTGTAAAAATAAAATGCATCATGCAATTAGGTTCGTTACTTGCATTGCTTGCAAGCAAGCATTGTGTGTGTGTGTAAAGGAGGGTGGCGTGGAAGCTTGGGATTAGAACCCACGTTAGTTAGCTTGTGCCATTACCTAAAAATAATTGCCAACTTCGCCGTTGCCGGGGATCGAACCCGGGTCACCCGCGTGACAGGCGGGAATACTTACCACTATACTACAACGACTTGGTGTTCGTTGTGCCGTTAAATTTTTAATTATCTACTAGCTAGAAACTCACCTTTTAATTAAAGTATCATAAAGTGTATAATGCATTTTTGTTCTTTTTCCTCCATTTGATTGGTTCCAACTCATTCAAATGAAATGTGTAAAGAAAGGCGTCATTGTGAATAGAATTCACAAGGTTAATGTGAAGCCTTTTATGGATGGATTCATTGACAATTGACAAGCATTGTATAAAGAAGACTAGAGAATGTCCTGAAACCAGAAAGTTTAATAAACCAGAGACATTGCACATCATTCTAGCAACAAAATTCTGGTAGCATAATATTTTTCCAACAACACACACGCATCATGTGCAGTAGCAGTTGAGTAAGTTTAAAGAACAATCAGCACAAAGCTTATTTATTTATAAAAGTAAAAACACCATAGCCTATGTACTTAAAACGATCAAGTCAAAGATCAGAAGAGAGCAACAGCATGATCAGGCAGTCGAAGGGGCAGATTCTTTGACAATTGTTACAGGACAAGTTGCATTTGCAGTCACATAATTTGTCACACTCCCCAGCAATACCCTGCAATCAACTTGTTTATCAGTAAATAAGGGTAAAATAAATAGGAATTAGGGAAGTTATTAAGTTAGTAGTTAGTACCTCTGAATGGCACCCAAGCCTCTACTACCCATTACCAAAGAGTGAAGCTTCAAGTCCCCAACAGCTTCACAAATTTTCTCTCTTGGATCACCCCAATATATCTTTGCTACCACAGTCACCTACAAAGTAATAACAGCAACACCTTCAGCAACCTTTGACCTACCAAATCAAACTATAAAACAAAAACCTAACTAATCAGAAAGAACCTGTTTCTGCCTAGTAGCAGTGTCAAGCATGTCCAAGACCTCAGGATCAGTTTCCACCTCATAGTTGTTCATGACCTCCCTCTCCCGAAACTCCACCAAAGGGATCAGAGCTTCAACAGAGTCAAGACCCATATCCACCACCACCACCACCATAATCAGAATTTGTGCCAAATAAAACATGAGATATATATCAAGTATGAAGGGAACTTACGAGAACCAGTGGTAGCCCACAGAAGATTCCTAGATTCACCAGATTGAGGGGGCTTGATATGAATAACATAAAGGGTATCTCCGTTTCGGATTAGATTCTCAATACCCCATTTGAGAGCAAGTTTGCTTCCATGAGACAAGTCCAAGGCCACCCCAATTGATCTACCACTCGACATATCTTTCTGCTTCAATCTCAGTTTCTTGTTCCTCAAAATCAACTAAGCTAAGTGCGTAATCTTTTCTTTTAGATATTTTAACTTGTTATGTCTTAACATGTATACGTGTCACCATATAATAAATTTTGGTACCTACCTTTTCTTTTTCCATTTTAATCCACTGGAACTGGTTCTCTATGCATCTTTTTTTCCATTTGCCAATTATAATGGGCAAGTGGCAACGCTAGTCAAAATTATCCAAGTTTGAATTTGTTTTTGTGGTTTTATGTAATATAATAACTCTTTTTTTTTCTCTGCATGATGAGTCATGTGATGGAAAAATATGAATTTACGAATTGGTTTATGATTCAATTGCTGGTTATCATATTTAACTCTAAACCAGTTGCGGAAGTTTACGGCAGCAGCAGGAACTTACGAATGCAATCTGTTCTGGTCCGGTAGCCAGAAAGGTATAGCTCTTCCTAGATGATTGAGGTCGATAAGAGAAGGTATATGTCGACTCATCAAAAAATAAGGAGGAGATACCTGCAAAAGCACTCTGACAATTAAATCAAAATATAACCATTCGAGAGTTGAGTGAGAGAGGAAAAAAGAGCATACTTTTTAGTCCGTTAGGATTTGTTGAGTGCTTATCGAGTTATATGATGGTAAAAATAAGTGTAGATATGATTCGTTCGTTATCAGTACGTGCTTTATGCTTTATTTAGTCAAGAATGAATCGAATTATAAAACAATGAAGTCGAACTGTAGTGAATAACAGCCTAACTTTAATATAATGAATGGAGGTATAAGACTAATATGAACGAGTTATAACTAAGATACCTGAGTTGTATGCATATCGGGCCCAACTATAGGCTTAAATGAAATCGTGATTAGGATATCCGCCTCAAAACTTATCAACTACCTGCTCTGTGCTGGCATTTTCTTCAGGAATTGTGTTTGATCACACTTGATGCTACCAAATCATTCAAACTACTCAATCACTGTGAAAGTGAAATCTATTGCTATTTTACATTCATAATTATATATAAAGAAACTTGAATTACTCGAGTTACCAATTCATTCGTCTACTAAAGAATTCTATATAAGTATATGGCCAATAATAATGATCCTCAGGTAATTTTGTTATGTCTTCACGGAAGAGGAAACCGGTAGTCTTGTAATTTTAGACTGTCTTAAGTGTAAATAGTTTTTCATAGAATTACGACATTGTCATCAAATAATAAAAATAACTTATTATTGTCGTGTGTGGTTTAATTTGTGTGACATCATCAGCTCTCCCAGTCTCATATCTGCCATAGACTAAATCATAATAATTCCATACTTACTTCACTACTCGCATTTTTAAATTCCATTCACATGACTTCGTGGGGGTATGGTCTTGTTTTCTTGCATGAATTAGTGGCAAAGGGTAGATAAATGTAATGTAATCATAAGATTCAGTAAGACTCAGATTGTAGTTTAGTTACAATTTTAAACGCTAATGATACGACCCGTCAAAATTCAAAGGGTAATTGTGTTGAAACTTCAAATAGAATGAGATCATATAAACATGTAAATAGGACTGAGCGTGACCCATTTAGTTGCGTGTGGACTCATTACAACCAGGGCCGGCCCAAAAAAGAGAAAAGTCAGTGCTGCCTTTTACATACTCCTTTAAACAGAAAAGTCACCACCATTCTCATTTGATATCCGACAAATCAGTGATTGAGTTGTTAAACTAGGTGATGCTATGGGAAAACAAAAATAAAAGGTTCAATTAAAAAATTGTTTTTATCAACATTAATTAGTTTATAATTTGAGTAAATCACTAATATTAATCTTGAAGTTTTTAAAAATTAATAAAAAAATTAATTTTATTAATAATAAAAAATAAAAATATTATCTAATTATTTAAAAGCGTGAAAAAAAACTTGATTGTATATATTTTTATCTCATTTTAAATAGGTCATTAATAAAATTAAGATATTTTTGTCTATTGATAGTTCATCTTTATCGTTTAATTAAAAGATTTTGAGTTCAAATTTTAGAAATAACACATGTTTTTATGAATTATATATAAGAAAGGGTATTAAAAAAAGTTGGATACGAATCTTTCCATTTATCCATTATAGAAGATATAGATATAGATGTGTTTTACTAACTTTATGGTCTATAATTTCATATATAAGTCTATTAATCTTTAAAAGAGTCTCTATATTATGCAAGAGTTTTACTAATTAGGAAAGCTTGAAGGAAATCATCATTGCATTAAAACTTAAGTAAAAGTTCAAAATCGAAACAAATACATTATAAGTTGTATTGTACTGTACGATATATTGCATGCAAGGGGGAAAAAAGGTTAAATATTTAATACTAATAACGTATATGGCCTTTGGCATGGATTCATATTGTATATGTGATTCAAATGATTCATTAATATTATATGGATATGGATATGAAAAGTCACCAGCATTCTCATTTGAATAACAATGCCGCCAATACCAAAACCAAAAAAAGACACAATGCCGCCTTGTGTAAGTATATCAACCTCGAACCTTCCACATGCAAGTGGCCGAGGTTTTGTCACCATGGTCCATGGCCAGAGGAGTGTGCCTCCGTGTTTGAATCTTAGCTGCGGCTGGGTAATGTAGTATCTTAGAGTGAGAAATGTGTGTGTTGTATGGCCGAAAACAAAATGAAAAGTTTAAGAGCGAATATATTTAAAAGTCAATGCACTTAATATTGACGGTGATAATAAATGAGTTATGAATAATAACTTATATATTCAGTTTGGATGATAATATTTTTTAATTTTGAATGATAATTTTTTTAAATTTTAAATAATAACTTAATTATTGGCTTTCTAATATTAGTTTCGTAGCATTATTGAGAAAATGGGAATAAAAATAAAAAATTCAATTAAGAAATTACTTTTTTTATCAACATCAATTAGTTATAATTTGAGTAAATTACTAATATTTATCTTGAAGTAGGTTTTAAAAATTAACAAATATAATTTTTAATTTTATTAACGAAAAATTTTTTTTTCAACTACTGAAAAGCGTAATAAAATGTCTAATTGGATATATTTTTGTCAAATATTTAAATAATTGAAGAGTATTTGTCATTAATAAAAGTAAGGTCATTTTTGTCGACTATATATTGAAAAATTTAGGGACAATATTAATAGTTTATCCTTATTATTTAATTAAAATATTTTGAGTCCCAATTTTTTTTATGAATTATATATAAGAAAGGATATTTTAGAAAAAGAAAAAATTGGATACAAATCTTTTCCATTTATCCATTAATCCATTATAGAAGATATAGATGTGTTTTTCCAACTTTATAGTATAAAATTTCATATGTAAGTCTATTAATCTTTAAAAGAGTCTCTCTATTATGCAGGCTTCAAGGAAATCATCATTGCATTAAAACTTAAGTAAAAGTTTAAAATCCAAACAAATACATTATAAGTTGTATTGTACTGTACAGTAGTATCTTGCAAGCAAGGGGAAAAAAAAAACTAAAAAAGGTTAAATAATTAATACTAACGTATATGGCCTTTGGCATGGATTCATATTCTATATGTGATTTATAATGATTCATTAATATTATATGGATATTATTTTGTGCTGAAGCTTTTTGTGGATGGCATGGTGTGGTTACAACTCGATCCAACAAATGGCAGGTGAGATGCATAGCTAGTTAAAATGTACGGTTCAACTAACAAATCTGACCCTTCAACTCCATCAAAAACCTTCACAACACTCACTCACTTAGTGGACCAACCCTTTCGTCATTCTCTTATACATTTCAATTTGAATATACGTACAATTCTATGCCATATATATATGTATGGACCTAAAATTCAATTTCGTCTTATTTGTCAATCTAATCCAATTAGATTATATTAACTAAAAAAAACAAAAGATCATTATATTCTCCTCTCACATCACAATTTTTGTTCTGCTAAACCACTATATTATATTCCTTTGCATGATCTAATTTGAGTACTAGTCTAACCACCACAATCATAATAAGGTAAATAAAATAACAAGTTCCTGATCTTGAAGGCTGCTGTCCCTTTGTCCATTTTGTGGGATCATAACACATTAACACGTCTCATTAATTTCCAATAACCAAATCTCTAAGCTAATAATTATTCTAGAAGATTGTATTATTATTATTCTAATTTGATTTGATTATTCCCCATAAAACGGGGTCACGTTGGCTCCTCAAAACACTCACTCGCTCTCTTTTCCCTAAAACCCTTGGTAGTGAGGATATAAATGTATAACAATCGAATCCTCATTGGAAATTGATAAAGCCTTTTGTGTCCATTGAAGATAACTACTCACTACATACTACATAGTTTTGGTTAAAGATGGGAGCTGACATACACACATCAGCATCAGTGCTACCTTACCGGTTCTTTCCTGAAAAGCAGGGGCAGGGACATGATGATGAACAGCCTCTAATTACTCCTTCATCACGTGATCATCACTTCCATTCATCTTCTCTACAAATACCCAAACAAGTCCCAGTTCCTCTGCCTAACATGGCACACCCCATTGACTCTTGGATTCTCGATTCGGTATGTATATTAATATTACTCTACTCTACTAATTATATGTGTTTATGCATGCTTTAATTAATATGAATATGAATGGTGAATTGTTGTTGCAGCAGCAGATGTGGGACTTAATGGGTTCATCGTCTTCTTTGGGGAGCCCTACAGGATCCTCTGGGATCAGCCATGATTCTTCTTCATTCGACACAACAACCTACGACGTTCTCTCAATCCCTGACAACATCAAACTCCACCATCCCACTACTCCTCCTGGATTAACCTACTCACATAACACACTAATCCAGGAACAAATTCGAGCTATTCAGGTAAAATCATCATAAACTTCACTACTGTATGTTATTTATCATCATCATCATCATTAAGGTGTGTACGTTATTATATATTCATTTATTAATAATGTTATATGAATGGTTAATTAATTAATAATTATTATCATGTCACGTTGTTGTTGGTGCAGTTGGGATTTGGTGAAGAAAAGAAGAAATTGCAAAATGAGAAGAAAGGGGTAGTTGGAGTTGGAACGCGGGTAACAGGGGAAGGGGCCGCTTCAAGAGGAGCTTCATCTTCGTCTTCTTCTTCTCCTTCTGGAACGGGTGTATTCTTGCCACGTCCCACAACTACTCATTCACGTATATTCTTCTAACCAACTCTCACATTTTTTAGTGCTTTACCCCCCTTTTTTTAGAAACTTCATATTTTCGCTATTTAACCAAGTCACATCACCCTAGAATTTAGCTCTCAAACCTTTTTTTTTTAAAAAAAAAAAAAACTAACTTCTCATTTTTATAATTTTATCTTAACATAAATCAATGACACCAAATGACCAAATGAACTCGTCTTTTTTTTTTAAAAAAAATATTCTAAAGACATTTAATTTAAGTATTATTTCTAAAAAGCATGTGATAGGTAGCCAATAAGCTGCAGCTCAAATCCTTGGATTCCTTAAAGATTTGTCGGCAGTGTTTTCCTGTTGTTATACCTGTTGGTTTGTTAGCCCGTCGTTGAATTAGTTGATTCTTGATATGGAATATCAACTCTCCCACTTTATTTTATTATTTTGTTCATCTCAATTATTTTGTTGATCCAATACTATTCTGGACCACGGTTTATAGTTTAAGCCACATGAACATGTTTGATAGTTTTGGAGCTTCAATTTTGATATTATATTATAGTACTATATAAATAGAGCATGAATTAATAATACTGATTAATTTTGGTTAGGTAAAGGTTGCTCGAATATTCTTATACCAGCTAGAGTGGTACAAGCTTTGCAACTTCACTTTGAACAAATGGCTGTCACTTCTGGACCTAAAGCAGCTGCTGGCTTCCCTCCCCTGCATGGTAACACTTTTATGAATTCATTAGCCTTATTATGCAAACATGGTAAATAATGAACAAATTGGATTGATGATTGCTTTTTGCAGATGTTCTGGTGAGTAACAGGGACGGCATGTACTCACTGCAGAACCGCCAATCACGGAAATCACAGCCAAATATGCAGCAGGGTGACATGATTCTGCCTCAGGAGTGGACCTATTGATTCTGCAATCTGCATCCAATGAGATTTTGCGTGTTCATAGTAATAATCATAATAATAATAATCATGATGATGATGATGATGATGGTGGTGGTGGTGGTGATCTTAACAGTTTAGTTTCCGAAAAGGAATAAAGAACAAAATGAATTGAAGGGTCCCTACTACTACGGATCTTATCACATGGAGAATAATGTAGGATGATGAATAGTACCGCTAGCAATAATTATGGCTCAATTTGTTTTGAGATTAAGGGTGAATCAATAATAAGATCTTGTATAACAATATGAGGATTCTCTTAGCTTATAGCTTAGAACTAAGCCTTAGCTTGATCACATTTCAGAATTGATGATAATTGACTCTGAATCAAGGATGTCTTTTAAAATCATCTGCAATATATATAATTCAGATCTTGTTATGCCTTAATTACTTATTACTTTTTTTTGGACAAGAGCACACCCTAAGTAATTAACAACAAATTGGAGGATCAAGGTCCTTATTATAATGATTTTGCGGCGTTTTAACAAAAGCCCTGCTACGGAACAAGAAGAAGCCAAGAGCGTGAGCGAAGAGAGCCACCAAGAACACACCACCATTAAAGGACATGAGCGCCAGCATAACGAGGTAAGCCAGACCAACTCTAAGGAGGTGCAAGATCGTCTGAACCAGACCGGCAACAATGTTTTTTGAACCGGGTTTGACGAAACGCGTGTGGGAGAGCCACTCAACGAGGAAGGACATGACGAACACAAGAAGCAGAGCGAGTGCGTACATCACACGGCTGTCTCCTGGCCATTGGGCGAATAGAACCTCGGACTTTGTTCCCCAGAAGAATGTCATGTGCATGAAATTATTGTGGCGCTTCATCATCGTTCTATGTCCCGCCATGCCACCATGCATTTTCTCCTGATTGTTATTATTGTGATCCATTGTTTTGGTTAGTCCAATTCATATGAAGAAACGCAAGGAATAAATTAAAATTCAACCCTTATATGGCTTTAGGTTTGCTTTATGGGACATTTGAAGGGGTATGCTAAGTTTACACGGTTTTTTTTTTGTTATGTGACAAATTATGGATATAGTGGTAGTAGTATAGTAGTATGAAGCGGTAGTGTATTGCAGTTTCAGCTAATAAGAAATTAGTTGCGTAACGAAACTTATATATAAAAATCAAAGCTTAATTACTTAATAAAAGTTGGAATAAATAGACTCTTAAAACTAATTTATCAATTGAATCTAATTTATAGCACAATTGGTGCATACAACCAGCCAAAGCACCAAGTAACAAAAGTTCTAAAATGAGAATGAAGAAGATAAAATACCCAAAATCAGAAGCTGTTGTTCAAACTCAATTTCTCTTTTTATAGAACTTCAATCAAAATCTCCACTGTTCAAAATAAAGAATCAGATGAGGTGAACATGCTGTCCAAATTTTAAGTCGATCTTACGATAAACGAGTGAGAAACTGACGATTGAAGTTGCTGTTATCCAAGAAAAACGAAAATGGCTCTGTCTTCTTTCTTCTCTCAAAGTGGCTCCACACTCCTTGTCAAAATCTCACAAAACTGTTTATAGTTTGTAAGAGGGTGTCTCACGCTCTAAATGTGTTGGGCTTATGCCTCACTATGAGAGAAACCCAACCCAACAAAAATAATTTGATAAAAGGAAAACCATAAAAAGGGGAAAAATGATATTGTCAAGAAATTAATGATAAACCAATGGGTCATTGTCGATTAAAATATTAAACTTATTATTGGGCCAATGGGCCTAAAGAGAAAATCATCTGTGGATCGATTTATCCATGCTCTCTATTTTGTTGGAAAGGAAAATGTTGATTTTAGGCCCATTAGGGTTTGAAAACGTTGAGGGAGTGGAGTGGGCACCATTCACCAAGCAGTCAGCGCTGTGAAGGACTCAAGGATACTATCAAATAATTATCAATAACATTCCGCGGCTTTGTGCATAACTGCATGGCTGCATATAATAATATAAATCCTTAAATAAAGTTTAGATTAGATGTACCGCGAATTAATCATCAGTGATAAACAAAAAAATGACATTTTGGGGAACCAAGCATATGTGAAATTTCATCTGGATCTTGATCTTAATCCCCTCCACCTACAATTAACAATTACTTCTACGTACAAAGACCACAATCTATCAAAATCACAAAAACCGTTCCAAATTAAAAATTAATAACAACAAAAGAAAGACAAAATGCCCTAATTAATAACAATAAAAAGGAATTGAATCAGCAAGACATTGGGGGAAGATCATCATAGGCATTATCATTGTGTGGTTTAGCGAAAGCCCTGCTAGCGAAGAAGAAGAATCCGAGAGCGTGACCCAACGCAGCAATCAAGAACACACCGCCGTTGAAGGACATGAGAGCAAGCATAACCAGGTACGCCAAACCAACTCTAAGGAGGTGCAACACCGTCTGAACCAAACCGGCAATCATCTTGTTCGAACCGGGTTTGATAAACCGGGTGTGGGATAGCCACTCAACCAGAAAAGCCACGACGAAAACAAAGAGCAAAGCCAGCGCGTACATTCCACGGCTTTCCCCTGGCCATTGGTCGAACAGAATCTCTGATTTTGTTCCCCAGAAAAATGTCATGTGCATGAAATGGCGGGGCTTCATCGTCATCGTCGTGGTTGATGGCGGTGGTGCCATGCTCATGCCCATCCCTCCTCCTCCTCCTCCTCCGCCGCCTCCCATGTCATGATCCATTGCAGGTATGAATGAAGGGTTTAATTTGTTTGTTGTAATAAGGGAGTGGAAATGGGTGATACGGTGGGGTGCAGTACAGTACAGTACAGTGTGGACCTATAAGGAACGTGTCTTGTTACTGTTGCATTTCTATTCGTACTGCAACACCAACAATAAATGACACCATTTCAATTCGATTAGCCGAAACTGCGGTCCAATAATACAACCAATTACCATACCTGGATTAATCTTTTTTATTTTTCTTTCATGTATAACTTAATTGATTTTAATTTTGATGCATAAAATATTTTCCATAATCATGCAATCACAATATTTTTTATTATGACTAATTATAGATCAATAAAAAAAAATTACTTTAGCAAATATGATATTATGTGATTGAATATATGTGTAAAATAGTTTTATATTCTCAATACATTGAAATTAAATTCTAATAATTGAAGTTCAAATATGAGTGGACATTAAAATTAATCGTATAAAAATAAAAAAATAAGAAGTTTATAAAATAAGAAACTTATTTACTTGACATTTTAAAATTTTAAGTTTGTGATATTATCTTATCTTATATTCTTTCATTTGGTTTCTCTTAAAGCTTCTCTGATAGTTACAATTAAGTATTCCACAGGATGGTCTAATACAACTTAATTAATGATAAAATTTAAAAAAAATATTTATTCTCGAAAACGGATATAAAGGAAGAGGAAATTAATTAAAAGGAAGTCTTAATTTGGTAAGGAAGTCTTAATTTGGTATAGCCAAAAAGGTCTAGCATTATTCATAATTGTATATATACGTGTGGGACGGGGATTTTGATGCAACTAACAATGGCATAAAAAAACCACAATTGGAGCGAATCTGGCGTCATGCTTAGAAATGCATATGCAGCTGTATTTTGATATAGCATGGCTGATGTAGATTTGATCTCGCTCGCGCGTTCTTTTAGTAAATATGCAAAACTACTTTGGCTTTTATTCTATTTTCTGCCTTCATCTCTATCAATCCAACTCCATGGATTGATTCGGATTATCACTTTGTAGTCTACACGAGACAAAAATGTTGTCTTGATACTTTTAATAAGTTTTAATTAATATTAGTCAATATTTTAAAAATATTTAAAATTTATAAATTAGGAATTTGTTGATTAATTATTAACCCAACATGATAAATTTTATAATTATATCAGGTGTATACTAAAATTAATTATCAAAATTAGTTATTAATATAAAATACAGATTGTTAGAATTTTTTTTTATAGAATTTCATTATCTAATTTATATAATCAACAATGTTGATGATCCATAATAATTAATATTTGTTTTTCCAATCTCATCATATACTTATTTGAATTTTGTAATGATTTTTTAACATTGATTATGTAGCGCTATTGATTTCTAATATTCATTTCTTCTGCCTCAAGTAATACAACTCTGTTTTTATCTATTCTTTCTGTGCATATGTGATCAGCTTCTGCTGCATCACAGTTTCTTCATGTCTAAGCTTGATATTCCGTGAGAGGAAAAGAGAGAGAGAGTCAATGAGTTAATGGATCAGTACCCAAGTTAGAGCACGTGTTATTTGGCCCAATTTGATTCAACTAAATTGTAAAATCTTTTGTCCACGTGTTTTATCAGAATTTGGAAAGAAAAGCGACATTATTAATTAGTTCATCGATATCTATATCAACAATTTTTTTAAAAACAAAAGTGTGAGGATAATGGAGAATTATTACTACTACTACTTGTAAATAATTGATTGGTCTTCATAATTTGTGTGGAATAGCACCATTATTGGTGGAACAGGAACTAAATTTGTGCACAATTAGATGACGAAGTGCAGTCGTATTAGAATTTAGCCAAAACCAAAAAACAAAAATCCAGATATCTCTGACTGAATACATACATGCGAAGCTACAAGAAAACATCGTATCCAATAATTAATAATAAAAATGAACAAGTTACAGTGAGACATTGTAACACGGAAAAAAGAATCCATCTTAATATAATTAGCAGTTGATTACCGCACATGCATTATATTGGGTTCAGCATTTTTGTAATGCAGTCACGGGATGAATTAATTAAATTAAGGACTAAGGGGGCCGTATAGTTGAATGATGCATCGAAAGTAAAGTAAAGTCAGGTGTACGTCTATTCGTTCCCAGTTACTGTCTCTCATCTTTAAGCAATGCTTGTAAGCAGTGGGGGAGACATTTTGGAACTTGTCTACATCATTTGCCTTAGCTTCCATCCTTTCATTATCTCTCTTTCCTCATTTTTCATGCACTTAATTACATACCTTTCTAATTTGCATTGGTTCTTAGTCTTACATACATATCACGGATGTTGTTGATGATGTTGCAATTGCATAGTCCTAGCAATATGGCCCATTTGCATGCATGGCTGACTTATTGCACTGCCTTTTTTCATGTTACATTGTACGGGCATGCCGGTTATCCATGAGAGCTAGGTATATTCCTTTCTTAATTATTATTCGGGTTTAGCTCTAATACTCATATAATAATATTTCATTTAATTTGACTTCATCACCGACCTAAACTTTAGAACAAATCACATTATATTTATCACACATGATATTACTTGTTGACAACAAAATTTAGTATAAGTTAAATAAGAAATTTTTACAGAAGTACATAATTATCAAGAAATTTTGTTATAATATTACTTTTTTAAAAAAAACTTAAGTACATAAATAATTATATATCTAATACGCTCGTTTAAGCAATAATTTTTTTTGTTTCATAGATTTTATTTTTCTCTTTATGTACCTTATGCTGAATTATTTATCAAGAATCAAACTCAACATTTTTTAAATATAGAGCTTTATATCATGTGATGATATCATCTATTAAAATATATCATTCACCATCCATATATATAAGTGATTTCAATTGATAGTCATTAGATTCACATCAATTTAAAAATTATTAATGTTTTATTGAAAAACAAAATCTCCATTTTTAATTCAATGTAAATCCAATGACTATTAATTGATATAAGTAAAAAAACACTTACACTAATGTAAGTTGATCTCTTCTCATATAAAATAAATGTCTAAAAATTATTTTTCTTTTTTGATAAGAGGAGATATATATATATATATATATATATATAAAGTTAATTTATATATAGTAAACTCAAAAAATATTATTTATAATGAATTTTTAATGGAAAAAGATATAATCATGCATAATCATGCATATATATTTCTTTTTATAAACTTAAAAATTTTAGACAAATAATTTTATAATAATATAACTTTTTTTTCTTCTTTTGGATAGGTTTAATGACATAACTATTTATATTACTTTTTCAATATATATACTTAATTTTTTGACACAATTAAAATCTTTACACGAAATATGTATGTTTTCATTATATTCTTACAAGTTATAATTATAACAATTGCGTCAACATCAACGAACATTAATTTGCTTGTAGGTTTTTGACTTAGACGTGGTCGTAACCTTCTAATAATATAGATCTTGAATTTAATTTATTTTAATTTGTTATCTTATTAGATGGTTAGGTTTGTGATTGTTAGCATGCCTAAAGTCCTAAAGGAATTTATTTTCCGTGCCGACCAAAATAAAACCTTTTCATATTGCGTTATGAAAATAAAATAATAATAAAAAATTCAACCCTGCGCATTATATTGTAGCAAAGATCTAATCAAACTGCCCTTGTTCGGCCTTGGCCGTCCTGGCTTAGGGGGAAATATCTAATCAAATTTAAATACTGTGAAACAAATGAAAATAAAAAATATCGTTCGTCAATATATTTTGGAGACAATATATTTAAGTTACGGATGATAATTTA
>JASCZI010030302.1:82359-104067 GCA_036250425.1 Stylosanthes scabra
GGAAATATCTAATCAAATTTAAATACTGTGAAACAAATGAAAATAAAAAATATCGTTCGTCAATATATTTTGGAGACAATATATTTAAGTTACGGATGATAATTTATATATTTTATTAATAATTATTTTTATTTTGTTTGGATCGTTTTTTAATTTCGAATGATAATTTTTTTAATTTTAAATAATAATTTAATTAAAATTCCTTGATATTAGTTTCATAGTATTATTAAAAAAGAATATTATACCATATTATAAATAAAGAAACTGCAATAAATTTATATACTAGTAACTTTTCTAAAATTGATTTATCAATTTTTGTCATTCTAAAAAGTTTTATTTAAATTTTAATTACTATTTTATTATTGAACTGAGTATGTACCCAAAATTTAAAGCCATGACTTTTGACTCAAAGATGCTGGAATTGACATATCCCGCAAGCATTATTATTCTTATTATTTTCTTTTTCTGTATGTTTTTGGTGAACTTTTTTTATATATGTCTATGTTACGTGCTTCAAATTAAATAGAAAATCAATTATTTGAGATAAGATTGAAAGAGATTGATGGCAAAGCAACGAAAACTTTACGAAAGTGAGTGGTGATAGTGTAATTACCGGTGATGCCATCATGTGACCAAATTATTTTCTTAACCAAAATTAATCAAGTTGGTTCAATGGTCCAAGATCAAAAATGAAAAATTTTAGTCCGAAGAAAAAAGAACAGAAGAAAAAGAGGTATAAAAAGAAAAAAAATGGTTGAACTTAAATTAAAAAATAAATTTTTATCTAATTTTTTAAATTATTTATAGATGTAGAAAACTTTGGGTCTCTTAACTTGATGTGACAAACTTTTGGATAGCCATCACAATACACAACCGCGATAAACATAAGAAAAAATCCTTTTTTTAAGACAAAAAATTCTATTATTCTAATTTAATAATTTAATTTTGATATAAATTAAAATAGAATTAAATTTTTATTATTTCTCAATTAATTTTATTTACTTAAGAATATTAACCTTTTAGGACTATTATTATTATTATTATGTAGAGCAATAAATATGTGATTCTTTTAAACCACACCTCTTTGTTTTTTTTTTTTTTTTATCTATAGAGAAGTGGAGATAAAAAATTTGTTCTTTTCTCAAAAAAAAGAAGACAGAGAATTGGAGATATAGAATTGGTCTTACAACTTTTGCTCTTTCTTTTATTTATTCTTACTATTTATCTCAATATTATTATCCTTGGTATTGTACTTTTATATGAACATAATGGTATATAATCGGATTATTTGACCATTTTTATTCGAATAAAAAGTGGTACTGAGTAATACATATCACATATTTGAGGCCAAATGATATGAATAGTACATCTAACATTTTTATACTTAAAAAATTGACACCAAGTTAATCGATGAATTCAATGCACTTTAACTTAGGAGGTGCGCTGTAAAACCTTGACTATGTGATGATGAGTCCAATAATGTGGCTTAGCAGCTTGCACATGCACATATAATTCATTCATATCTTGGGATTAACAAAGATGAGACTTCTTTTTAAGCAGACTCTAGCCACTCACTTGCCCCACTTCATCTAACATCTGTCATGGCAAAGCACCGTTTGATTGTAATTCCACCACCCTTTCAAGGCCACATGACCCCCATGCTTCAATTAGCCACCATCCTTCACTCCAAGGGCTTCTCTATCACCGTCGCACACACCAATTTCAACTCCCCTGACCCAACTAACCACCCACCTGATTTTACTTTTCTGCCCTTCTATGACGGTTTATCCGATTCCTACACCGTTTCTCCTAAGAATGTTATTCATATTTCTTCAACCCTTAACACCAATTGTGTCACACCACTTAAGGAGCTATTGCTTAGGATCATGGACGAGAATAAAGCAAATAAAGAAGACAAGATTTTATGTGTTATCTATGATGGATTAATGCACTTCGTTGATTCTGTGGCTAGAGAACTCAATCTCCCTACCATTCTCTTCAGAACCACAAGTGCTACTAATTATCTCTCTTACCATTCCTTGTCTACGCTACAAAGCAACGGTTATCTTCCTTTGCAAGGTATTCATCATCCATTTATGTGCATGCATGCTTCAATAATAATTAAATTAAATTAAAGCTGTGTTCCTATGTATGTGTGTCTGTTCGAGTATATCATCATCTTAAATTCTTAATTAGCTCTTTGCTCCAACCAGAAATTCTTTCAATTTTTTAAGTATATTTAATGAGCGTTTTAACAGCAATTAAAGTTTCTAATTTTATATATATCAAGAATGAATAATTGTGTTATTTTACATGTTTTGACAAAAGAAAGACGTGTTGTACATGTTAACTCAAAATTAAATATAGGGTATTGATATATGAGTTGTTATATGAGTTTTTCATTATAAATATAATTTAATGAAATTTTAAAAATATAAAAGTTTTATTTTATTTTAATTAATTAACTTCAACAAAAAAATCTAATTAATTAGTAAGATCCATTTACCTGGACAATTAAAAAATAGCAAATTTAATATTGATCTTGATGAAATTGTAATTTTTAAATTTTAAATATGTAAATTTTTCTAGTTTATTTTTATTGTCCCTTTAACAAAATTGAATATTAGCGATGCCAAAGTCTATATTTTACAACCAAAAGTAGAAAGCCTACTACAGCTATTCTATTCAGGACCAATACAGAAGAAAGCAAATCGCACTAAAATCACACAAAGTGATAAAAAAAAAATACGTATCTATTTTTAGAGTAATATGTGTAATATGTGTATAATTACTTTTTTTTAATATAGTTTTTAAATATTATAAATAAAATAATTAATTGCACATATTTTTGAAATAAAAAATACAACAAGAAATAGTGGTATCTATATCTTCATTAAAAAATTATACGAAATACTAGTAATAAGTGTATTAATTAAACATATATAAAATTAATTGAGATAATAAATGTTATATTTTTTAAATAAAATGTGTTAATTTTATGGCAGATTCTAGCTCTGTGTGTATGGAGGTAGTGGAAGGACTTGAACCTCTACGATTCAGAGATCTTCCAATTTTCAATCTCGGAGAGTGTGCAACCGATATGATGGTGAAACAAGCAGCTATATCGCTGTCAGTGAAGCCATCCTTAGGTGTTATCTTCAACACCATCGAATTCCTCGAAGCTTCATCACTCCAAAAGCTTCGAAATCTTTACAAAGTAGGTGTCTTCCCAGTAGGACCCTTACACATGTTGATGACGCCGCCATCATCCCAAAAACAAGAGAAGAATAACCATTCCATGACAACAAGCCTGATGAAAGAAGACTATAGCTGCATAACATGGCTGAACGAACAAGAGATAGGGTCAGTTCTTTACGTGAGTTTAGGAAGCATAGCTAGCTGGAACGAGAGGGAACTAATCGAAGTTGCATATGGCTTAGCAAACAGCGGACAAAGGTTTCTATGGGTGATAAGACCAGAAACCATAATGTCAATTCCGGAAGAAGTGAAAACATTGGCGAGGGAGAAGGGTAGAATAGTAAAATGGGCACCGCAGAGGGAGGTTCTGGCGCATAGTGCGGTTGGAGGGTTTTGGAGTCACTGTGGATGGAACTCGACGTTGGAGAGCGTGTGCTTCGGGGTGCCGATGATGTGTCAGCCGTGTTTCGGGGACCAGAGGGTGAATGCGAGGTTGGTGAGTCATGTGTGGAAGGTGGGGATTGATTGCTCGGAGATGAGGATTGGGAGGGAGGAGGTGGAAGGTGCGGTGAGGAGGATGATGGTGAGTTGGGAAGGGAAGGAGATGAGGGAGAGGGCGGTGTTGATGAAGGATAAGATTATGGTTGATGTTAGAGATGAAGATGCCTTAAATGGTCTTGTCCATGCTATCAATAATCACAACTCATAGTTGAATGTTTTCATACTAGATCTAGAATGTTCTTCTGTTGGATATATCCACACACACCCATGTTCTTACTATATATATATATTATCTGATAAAAATGTTGAAGAAATTAACTGTCACTCTAGGCTCTGTATATATCTTTTCCTAATAATTCCTGTAGCATGTGTGAAAGTTATAGAGGGTTAGGCAGGTTCATTCAGTTCATGGAGATCGACCTCCCTTCTCCCTTCTTCCCTCCCTAGCTAGTTACCACAAGTAAGAACAGAGAAGAAAGAAAACAGAGAGAAGGAAATGAAAATCTGATTGTGAATTGTAAATTATCAATGAAAGTTTGTACATCAAGGCTGTGTTTGGGAGAGAGATTGAAACTGAGATACTAAAACTGGGGGACTGAGACTGAGAGAGTGACACTAAAATATGCTTATGTATTGTATTTGATTTAAAATTAATTAGAAATAGAGATTTAGAGATAGAGATTAAACTAAGTTGATGGAGTAGAAATAAAGATTAATATTGAAAATTATAATGTTGATGAAGGGTATTTGAGTAAAATATATTATTAAAGTTTCAGTCCCAATCTCCAATCTCTCAGTCCCTCCAATTTGAAAGTATTGAAAATACTGAAATTTTGAAAACTGAAACTGAAATTTTAGTTTCAGTCTCTATAAACCAAACACAATATTCAGTTTTAGTCTTATTAGAAACCAAACGCAACCCAAGAGTTTATATAACAGTTGCAGAGGCAGTAGTAACTACCAATCCGTTATAATAACTAACTCCTAATGAGGAAACTTCTCGTGAAAAGACTATTATACCCTCTATAGTAGATACCAGTACCCTCTTCTTCCAAGTCTCTACTGTATGATTGTATCCTTTAATTTGACACACACTGGTCACTGGTAGATTCAATGAAGTTTCAAGTGTATTTATCTAATGCTGTATAGTCTTCGTTGATTATTGTAATTATAAGAAAAAGTATAGGAAATAATATTTTTTTAATTATTAAATCAGTGAATAAAAAACAGCACATGCATAATCATGATTTATAAAATATTTAAAATAAAAATTATAAAACATTTGAAATTTAAAATAATTAACAATAAATTAATTTTATATTTTTAAAAACAAAATTTTTGAAACATAAAAAAAATAAAAAATTCAATTTAAGTTTTGATTAAATTTTATTGATTATCTGATATTTTTTATTTTTTTATTTGAATAATGATGTTTATTTTTTTATTTGAATAATGATGGAAATACTTGGTAAAAGAACAAACAAAACTATCCCAACGACTCAACAATTAAGTTGATAATCATGTACTAGGTTATTACATATATAATTTACTTGGAGTGTAGGAAGCAGTCAAATACTAAAAGAGTGATGCATGCTGAGAGCACCATTGGCATGACGACAGAAGGAACTTGTATTATAACAGGTTTAAGTTAAGTACAAAATGAATCGTGTTGGAACTGTTGCAGACTATTTCCCTAGGTCAACAGCCGGCTCAAATACTCCCACAGATTCATTAGTTAACAATAATTCTTCATTATTCAACTTTATAAATTTAAAGATGCATGGGGAATATCATATAGCATTGAAAGTGAACAATTACATTGAAGATACGAAGCAGGAGGGTAAATAACTAAATACAGTAACATTTCTAAACATTAGTTAAACCACACACATTACATACATAACAGTAGTGATAGTGATAGTGAAACAGAGAACAAGCAAAGAGAGAATCAATCATCAGAGCCTTCAATCTCAACAACCCTAATGTTATTGGATTGTTGTTGGTACTTGGGAACAGTGATAACAAGAACCCCGTTGTGCATGTTAGCCTTGAGTTGCTCAAGGTTACCATCATCGGGTACCTTGAATCTGCTCATGAAGTTGCCACTCTCCACGCTAACCTGAAGGAGTCTCTCGTCTTGAAGCTCAACAAGAACGTCCTCGTGGGTGAACCCAGGCAGCACCACCTTCCACACGTGCGCCTTCGAATTCTCCCTCCAGTCCAACCGGGTGTTCACCGATGACCCCAATCCAAAACCCGAGAGCATGTTGGAGAACGGGGAGAACTGGAATGGGTCCCACAGGTCCATATGGGAACGCAAGAATGCATCGCCGATCCAGTTAGGGTTAGAACTCTCACCATCACCATCCTGCTTGAATGGCACTATCGACATCCTGAACCTGCTCTGTTACCTGTTAGGTGATGAGTGACAGTTTCAGAATTCAGAGCCTTTAATCTCTCCTCACTCACCGACTCACTCACAAATCAGAATGTTCCAGAATGCACCTTTACCATTGTATTCCACAGGGAAAGGGCAATTTTGTCATTCCCGGCTTCAAGAACCTACTAGCTACTGAGTTTTTTGGACCTGCAATCAGAATGTGTCTTAATGTTTTTGCTTTGTTGGATCAGGCCCATAGGCCCATTTGTTGTTACTTCTTTGTAGTTAACTTTATTGTCTCCTTGTTGGGCTTATGAGCCCATGTTCATTATCCCTGTCCAAAAACTGGAAAAAATGATTGTGATGGGAATGGGAGAATAATGCACATGTGGAGGAGGCTAATAATAAGTCAATGACTCAATGAAGGATAGGATGCGATTCTGATTTTCTGACCATATATTATTTCTTAATAGCTGAATCATATTATTAAAAAGGCAACCCGGATATAAATTAATAGTAAAAAATGATTAAGCCATAGGGTTATTATTCTATGATTACCCAATATATTAGAATAACAAAAAAAAAAAGGCTATTGTTTTTACCATAGTCATCACTCATCATCATTATTGATCATATGAAAGATGATGCCTAAGCCTAATTGAGCTGAATCATTGTGCAATATGCTGTCAATAATTGGAGTCGAGACATCGGTCTCTGCCACTAAGCTACCACTTTGTTATGTCATATCCGTTGGATTTTTTAGTAAAGCGAAATCCACTACCCACTATCATATTTACCTCTTCCTTTTCTTCAGATTTTTGTCCATTATTGTGTTCCTTAACGAGGTATTTTTCAAGTATAATATAGACTTTTGGCATACAGCATGTGCCACAGACAAGGAGTCAAATTTCAGACATTGTTAACTGTTGTTAGTATGGTAATGCCAACTGTTAACAAAGGAATTAATAACAATTTTGTTTTTAGGAATTAGGGATTGGAGATAACAACTAGGCATTAGATTATATCTTGAGTTAACTCCTCTGATCTGGTGTTTAATTAATTAAACAAACAATAATTGTTTAAGGGTTCGCAATAAACGAGATGAGTACGTAATAAGAGCGAAAATAAAATATTTGTTGGGCTTGAAAACATTGTTAATGTTATAGCCTATAGCGTTAGTTCGTTGTTAAGACTAAGTTTATGCCTTAAATCATTATTATTAGAAAAAAGTCTTAGAACCAACATATTTGAAAATCAATGCATTTGACCGTGATGGTAAATGAGTTATGGACGATAATTATATTGGATGATAATATTTTTTAATTTTAAATAATAATTTTTTTTAATTTTATATGATAATTTAATCATTAATTTTTTAAGGACTCTTAATGTTCGTTTGTAGTAAGATTGGTATTATTATTATGTTATGCATATCTCTTATGTTCAAATTCAGTGACCTTTTATTGCCAAACATTCCATGCAAAATTGTACGAGTCAAAGAACGACGAATTAGTATTTATTCTGATAAAAATAATTAAAACATATAATATATAATATGCGAAGAGTTGGTGAGAAGCATGGTGGTTTAAACCTTTTTTAAATTTGAAAAAGTGGTTGATTAAGCAAGTGCAGGTACCATGATTACATTGTTTGGATCTCATTGGTAATAATGATGTCTGGCTTTAAACCCTCACCTTTAAATTTATTCATCGTATAATTAAATCCTTCAATAATCTTATTATCTATCATTCCTTTTCTTTTAGTATCTCCTCTTTTTAAATATGGCCCTATATGTATGTTACTCTTATCTTATTAGCTTTCGGTTTCAGTTTTGTGCTCCATAGTAGCATAATAATGACAACGTTGATCTCAATTGTCAAACGCTCCCTCGAAAGGAGAATATATTTTCTTTCCCTTTATTTAATAATACTTTACATGATTTTACTTCGCAACAAAAGTGTAAGTTTGGTCCTATTCTATATTTTTACAATTTTACTTATGTTTCTTTACCCCCGAAATTATTGTAACTCATTCCCTTCTATAGTTGAGAAAAGCTTTCAAACGCTAGGTATGACCTTAATCACTGGGATCAACCTTCTTGTAATAAAATATAATACTTTAATAATTTTTTAATTAAAATAGTGAAGTTCATAAATAAATAAATTATATAAATGTAAAAATAATTAAAATATTATTTTATCAATTTCTTTATAAAGAGATAAATGCTCAGGTGCAATAGTTAATTTTATGTCAAGTTACTTATTAAAAACTTTAAATGATTTAACATATTTAATTAAATTGTAATTTAATGATTTAAAATATAAATTTTATGTGAAGTTAATTGTGAGTGACTTTCTATTCACAAGATTTTTTCTTAAATTTTGGGCGTAAAGGATAATAGAGACATCAAGAGTGTACTTAGTTTTGTGTTTTTTTTTAGCGAATTATAAAAAATAACAATAAAAATAAAAATACTTGACTAGTTCAAACCATTTTTAATTAAATTTAACACGGTTTATGACCAATATACAGCATGGAAGAACCTCGTAATATGCTAAAACATAAGTACAAATCACAAGTGAATAGTTTTGTGTCATGTTTGTGTTCAGATAATATTTTTCATTTGTGTACCTAGAAATGAAAAATAGAAAAATATATAATTGAGTTTCTTTACGTCCAAATATCAAAATGGAAGCCAGCCACCTCTGCCACTGCCCTACACCAGACGTCAAAGAACAGAAGAACAAGAATCCAAATCGGAAGCAAAAACAGGCAAAGATCAAATTATCAAAACCAGAGAAAAAATGAAAAGGGAAAATAAAGAGATAAAAACGAACATAATTGAATAATTCATCTGAGTAAGGACATATATAAACGACGATTTATCTCTTTGTGGGCCAACGTCGGTCCAATCGAACGGCCCATTATTGGGATAGAAGACTTAAGTGGGTCCCGTTTAGGGTATAGGGCCCACCATTATTTTAATTAACACTTTCCATAAAGGTAACCCAATAAAATGTGGGTTCAAGTGGGGTCCACAGTACATACTCTCTCCCCTTCTCTCTGTCTCTCTCATGTCCATCACCGTATGAGTTTCTCACCATTTTTTTTCTCTTCAAAATTTTATTTTATTAGCTAAGACAGAAAAAGAATAAAGTGAAGAATTACGTTAGACTAATAGAGGTGTTTTTGATATTTTATTTCTTATCTTATTTTAGTTATCCTTTTATTTTTATAATTTTGCCTGTCTCCTTATTTCTATTATAACTTATAAGAGAGGAATTTAATTTAAGAAAAACAAAACCATAAAGTATTGGAATCATTTTGTGTTTTTCTATTTTTAACCATTAATCTTAAAAATATATATTTTATAATTAAAATTAATGGTTAAAAATATAAAAATACTTAGAAAAATAAGAAACTATAAATAATTAATATTTTTCTAACCAATAAATCGGTCAATAAAAAATAAAACATTCATAAACATCTATAATAAAAATCGGTAGAACATTTTTAATATTTTTAGAAATAAAATATTTGAAACCTAAACCAATCAATTTTATATTTTTTTATGAATAAAATATTTAAAATTTTAAAAAAATAAAATATTCAATTTAAATTATTAGGTTATATTAATTGAATTTTTGTTACACAGCTACCATGGTTGTGGAAAAATATAATTTTGAGTATTAATTTGAGAAAGGTAGTTGAATAAATTAGAAAACAGAAACAATAAATGTAATTTAGAAAGCAAACCACCCTTTTGTTTCAACCTTGGGATTGATCTTAAGATATCTGACCCCACTTCCCCCTTCTCACACATGTTACATTACAGCCTTACACCAACTTCTGTAGTGCACTTGTATTACCACCAGCGACACACACTCACATGATCAATGCTTCTTTTTTTTTCTTCTATGGAGTAAAAAATATAAAACACTAGAGGAGAAAAAAAAAAAAAAGAAAAGTAAAAACAGTTCTCTCTCTCTCTCTCTCTCTCGTCTCTCATTGTTTATTTATGATGAGTGTGTAGTGTGAACGCGTCTGAAAGTTCAGTGTCTTGTAGCAGGTGATATTCTCTGAGAGCCCCTTTTTCTGCTCTATAAGCTTAACACACTGAACCCTCTGAGTGAGTGTGAAGAAGAAGAAGAAGGAAAAAAAAGAGAAAAGTGTTGAGTCCTTTCACTTTGGTATATGCATTCTCATTATTACCATTCCATTATTACTCTTCTGTTGGATGCTATTGCTATCTCCTTTTGCAACACCGACACTACTCCTTCCTTCTCCTCCAAAGCTCTCACCTTCCCTCCATTCTCCATCCTTACTCCCTAACTGGTATGCATTCCCTCCTTCAAAATCCTTTTTTTAGATGGCAGAGAAAGAAAGGCACAGTTTTTTTGTTGTTATTATAGTAGTATTAGTTAGTGTTGTGGAAATGTTTTTATGGGCATGTGCAATTCTATCCTTTGAGAATAATGAGGGCCTAGTAGTGTTGTGTAATTTGATTTTGAACTTTCAAGTGTGTAATAGCTAGCTGGGGATCTTTGTCTCTTGTGGACTTGTGGCAGCAGAATTTGATTTTGGATCAACACGGGTCCTTATGCCTTATCTCTAATTTTTTCTTTTTATTTTCAAAATTTGTGATTTACCTTATTTGCTTTATAAGGACCACTTCTCTTACCACTTGGTTATGGCTTCATGATTTCACTTTCCTACATACCATACTTAAAATTAACCATTGTCTTAGTGCAATTCATTCCTTTTTCACTCTTGCATCTGGCTTTTTCTTTCCCCCTTCATCTTGAGCTATGTTAAGTCCACCTCAGTCACGTGTTATCATATTATATCATAACCAATTCAAAGACCAAAGACTTATGCAATGTATGCATCAATCAATGCAGATGGCTATACTATACTTGAGCCATTTTCTTTACTCCTTGGTTTCAACAGTTGTCAGGAAAAGGATTTTCCTTGGAGCTTTATGTATGCTTTCTTAGCTCATAGATTCTCGGAATCAGACAGACATTGTGTTTTCATGTTTTAGATCGACTTTAATGTCATGAATCTAATTTGTTGCTGTTATGACAATTGACATTACTTATTGGTTTTGCTTTTGGTTCGAGTTTGAGTTAGACACCTCTGATGTATTATTCCCATGCTTAGGTAGCAAAAATTGAGTTAGCTTGATATGTTTGTTACTATCAGAAGTTTGATTCTTCAAATACAATACAGTTGTGATGCAGAGTGACAAGCTACAGTTTTTGCAGCTGATGGATTGTTGTCAAATCTGAAGGCAGATTTCGGAGACTATCTACTACCGCCATGAGTAGAAAGCTTTATGACCAGTTAAAGTCAGAGGAGTCTCGATACCATCTCCGTCGTGAAGCTATCAGAAATGAGGAAGACGATGAGGTGGTTAAGTACATGTCTAATTTGCCAGGTTATCTAGAAAGGGGGAAGAAGAATCGTGAGAAAGTGTTGAATGTTGGTGTTCTTGATTGGACCCGTCTAGAACAATGGCAGTATGGCCATAAATATCTACCTCATAAAAGTGGCATCAGCAGGGTTTCTACATCTAGTAATGCATCCTCTTCTGTTTCGACAGATCGGTTATCTTGTTCTTCTAACAGAGGTAACAGTCATTGTGCTTCTGGTCAAAGAAAAAACAATCCTTCATTACAAGCTCATTTTATGGCATCTCCAATGCAAAGCCACTCAGAAGCCATCAAATCCTCTAGACGAAGTGTCGGAAAATGTCAGAATTTTACAGATCGCCATGGCAATCTAGAAGCACAGACCAAATATGTTAACACAGATGGTTATCTTGCCCGGAACAAGCTTAGTAACAGACTGAAAGGTTGTGACAGGAAATACTTGGGTCAATTTGTTGGTAAAGAAAGTGACATCCTTCCGAATGATCGAATGTATGAGGCAGCATCCTGTGGAGGTAGGATGGGAATAAGCATTCAAGATGGTGGATTGGAGAAAAGATCAGAAACTTTGAGAAGACCAAACATTGATGCTGTTGTACAAGGTGCACTCAGGAAAAGTGAGCCAGTTCCTCATTTGCCTAGAGAAAGTGCTCGAAAGAGTCATTGTGCTGTCCCTGATATGCATCCATCCTTGCCAGAAAATTTTTGTCGAATGAGCTTTTCGGAGAAGCCTAGGGAACTTTACCACAAAGATTTTGATTATGATATTCCACACTCCTGCCCTTTTCCAGATGAACTTAGCTATGATACTAATTCTCAGTATCAAGGGTCTGGGTTCAGTTCCACAGATCTGGAAAGTATCAAAGTTCCTCCTTCAACTTTCTCATCACCCTTATCTACTTTCTCATCACCCATGTCTGTCAAGATGAGAATAAGCCCATCCAGGTTTAGGAAAACTGAAGAAAAGAAGCCAACCATAGGCACAACTTCATCTGCAAATGAGCCTCGCCAGGAATTAGACCTGAAAGTTGTGTCCGAAAAGCCAAGAAGCTCTTCGCCATTTCGTCGATTAAGCCTCAGCATTGGCCATACAAGCAAAAGTTCTACCTGTAAAGAGGCTGAGCACATGTCACATTTGAGCTACACACCAGCTCTTAAATCAAACATGGAAGATGTGAGGGGCTATGCTAGATCAAGTACTTTAGGCAATGATAAAGCCTGTGATGCGGGCAGAAGAAAATCAAGCCCATTGAGGAGGTTGCTGGATCCATTGCTGAAACCAAAGACAGCTAAGGGCCGTCCTTCTATGGAGTTAGCTCAAAAGGATTCAGTATCGATGAACAAGAATTATAACTCTGTTACTGGGAATTTTGCCAGTCAAAAGCCAGGCAAAGCATCAGCAACTCAGGCTTTTCTGAGAATTGCTGTGAGGAATGGCATGCCTCTTTTCACATTCGGTGTCGACAACAATGAGAGAAACGTTCTTGCAGCAACAGTGAAGAACTTAAGCTCCTCGGGAGAAGATGAATGCAACTGTATCTACACTTTTTATGCCTTTAGGGAGGCTAAGAAGAAGAATGGAAGTTGGATGATTCAAGCAGGCAAAAGCAAAGGCTCTGACTACATTTCTCATGCTGTTGCCCAAATGAAGGTATCTGACAAACACGGCGACGATGTGGACTCCTCTACCATGAAAGAGTTTGTTCTGGTCTCGGTGAAGTTAGTGCAGGGAGATGATCAAGTCACTGATTATCAGCCAAACGATGAGCTTGCTGCCATTGTTCTCCAAACACCTAAATCTGTCAGTTTCATCAATGATGGGTATAGGAGTGATTGCCAGGACCTTGTCCATGCAACAGTTTTGCTTCCAAGTGGGGTTCATAGTCTTCCTAGTAAAGGTGGGCCGTCGTCTTTGATCGAGCGCTGGAGATCAGGTGGATCTTGTGACTGTGGTGGCTGGGACTTGGCCTGCCAGCTCAAGGTCCTTTCTAATGAAAATCAAGCCAGAAGAAAACTTAGACCATCCAAGGCTTATTTTGCAGATAAACTCGAACTCTTCCTCCAGGTACTTAAAGGCTTATCTTGCACTTATAAGCTTGTCAAATTCTCAAGTTCATTCAGTATGAGTTAAATTGAGTTTATGAGGTGAGCTTTGTGATTTAAGTTTATCTTTCAATGTCTTTTCCTTGTTAACCACAGGGGAATGAACAAGAGCACCGAGCGGCGTTCAGTTTGACTCGGATGAAGCATGGAATGTATTCAGTGGCATTTGATTCATCACTGTCACTCTTGCAAGCATTCTCCGTCTGCATAGCATTGATGAAGAGTAAGATGCCATATGAGGTTTCAGGATCAAGAAGCTCCATTGAAGGTAAATTGGAGGACATTCCTGCAAGTTATGTGTCTTATCCACCACATTCTCCTGTTGGTAGGGTCTGATATTATATATTAGCATGAAGCAAGCATAGCAATCTCGATTATCATTTCAAGATAGAGTTAATAATAGTCTTACAGATATTATGAGATTGAAGCAGCATCATAGTAATTTGTATTTAGAATGTACGAGCTATCATGTGATAAAGCATCATTAGAAAATTTCAATTAATTCAAGTGTGAATAGTATGAGTAAATTGGTTGTTTTTGTCTTGTTATGTGCAAAGTCAAAGACCTATTATGTTTTCTTTTGATTAAAAAGGGTAACTTGCATTATGCGTATATTTTGTCAGCAATGTCATAAATGGTTAAATGTGACAAAATCATGTGAAACGTACTGTAAGGTACGCGACATGAACATTTAAATATACGATTAATGGTTTCGTTGAAAACATGAGTAAGTGACAATAATGTTAAATGCAAACCGGTTAAGCATCAATGAAAGCTACCAAACTTTAGTGTCCAACTCCAGCCATCAAAATGAGAAACGAGACAAAGTAACAAACGCATAATCAATAATTATGTAAGTATACCCATTAAGTTTTACGTTTTTATTTGCTTAAAGGGAAAAGTCTACAATGAATCATATTCATGGTGGATTGTATTAAATATTCTCAAATGAGTAGTTGAAATTTTTTCTATATTTTATTTTTATTATTCATTATAAATTCTCAACCACTCATTTAAAAATATTTTACTTGATTCACCATTAACGAGGTCCATCTTAAATAAAGCCTACTTACATATTAACCTTTCAAACCTAATTCCAAACTACACTTAGCTACAACCAGTTAGGTCATAGGATGATAAGCCCGTTAAAAAGAAATTAACCAAAAATATGTTTTTAAACATGTACAAGTCCATGGAAAAAAAAAACCAAGTACAAGTCTATAGTCAAAAAAAAAAAAAAAGAAAAAAACAGGCACAAATCTACATGTTAAGAAAAAATTATATATGCCAATCTTTTTGTGTCCTATTTAACGAGGAGAGTGCCTCAAAACTCAATAATCCAAATTTTGAAATTAATTCTATTTATTTTTTTTCTAATTTCATTTCTACCAAATATTATAAGAGAAATATAGCTTCTATTTTATTTCTATTGTCTTCTTCCTTCTTCTTTACTTTTTTTTTTTCTCTATTTCTTTCTTTCCTACCAAACAATACCTTAAAGATATAATTAAGTGGTCAAATGGTGACTTTCAATATATTAGACCGTAAGATTTTGGATAAACGAGTGAATGAGGGTAAGAAGAAAGATTTTTGTAAAAATTAGATCAAATTAATTGAATTTAGTTTTAAAAAAATTATATGTATAAGATCACTCCTTTTATTATTATTATTATTATTATTATTATTATTATTATTATTATTATTATTATTATTATGTCCACGCCTGTATACTCCTTCGTGCTGAAATATGTTACTTTTTTATTTTCCAAAGGCCTTTTTCTTTTCTATTTCTGCTTCCATTAAAAAAAATCTCTTCATACTGTATCTAGGCGTACTACTGTACTAGGATGGGTAAGGAAGCATGCTATTGGAAATAATTGTCGTCACATCACATGACTTTTATTTTTAAGGTTCACAGATTTTCAATTAAATTTAAAATTTAAGAAGATATATTATATAATAAAAGTTACACTTAATAATATTATTTTTAAAAAAAACTACTTCCAAACACACCTAACAAATTAATTAAATGAATAAATGGCACGTGTTGATCTAAACTTTAAGGCAATAATTTTAGAAATTCTTTTGTAGCATATATTTTTTATTTAATAAATATTGAACCGATATAAAGTTTCACTTTTCAAATTTGATATTTTCATGCTGCTATATCTTAAAAAGCCTTATTCAGAAACATGACATTTCATCTGTTCACTTTGAATTGCATGCAAAACTTGAAAGGCACCGAAAAAGCTAAAGATTATCACACATGCGTGTGCGCCTTTCTTTTCAGAAGCTGTTTCGTGAAACCCAAGACATATCATATCTCTCTCCAAATTATTGCATCCTGCTACACCAACTCCATCAAAATCTCAAACCTATATTTAACTTGCTAAATTCTCTCAAATATTTTTAAATGATTAAACTTTTCATAAAGCTTTCTTTAAGTTTATTAGAGGAAGAATTGATTTTATTGTTGGAAAATTTTGTCGCTGGGTATTAAAGCTTTCTTTAAATTTATTAGAATATTTAATATTCGGACTAAATAAACTTAGTTTAATTAATTCGAAAAATAACGCGTTATATCGGCTAGTCTGTTTATTTATTTTTTAATTAATTTTTTTTCTACATTCTTCTAGTTTGACCTAAAAATTGAATTAATTACTATTTTTTTTAAAAAAAGGTTTTTAAATAAAAAAATTATATTTTTTCCCAAATTTTTGTTTAATAAAAAATAATTAATTAATTAAATGTGTCAATTCATTTAATACGTCAGAGTAACCATAAATAAATCACACTAAAAATTTTTAACTTATATATAGACTGAGTTTAAATATTCGGACCCCCTAGTCAGACTATCCTAAAATTTATTACCATAAAAATATCACGGTGTGTGCATAGTGAATTAGTGAGGGACGAAAGTGCTACGACTACAACTACAACTGAATCTAATATTCTACATGCATGCTACTTAAAAAAGGAATTTATATATATTTTTGTACAAATTAAAGTTACTGTGCTTATATAAAATAATATATATTAATGAATTCATAGAATACATAACTATATTTTAATGTATATTATTAATTTTTTTATACAAATGTCTATTCATGCATTAAATCCCAAAAATTGCATATATAATAAAAATATAAAACTACACAAGTTATCTGTCAAATAATAGTTTTATGTAATGGTATGAATATGTGTGAAGAAAGTGGCACTTGATTAATTAGCTAGCACCCCCAACCTATTTGTCATTGATTTGTGTGTATTATTGTAATGTTATTAATCAATTATGATAAATAAAAGAGGGGGCCTTGTTTCTTATGTATCCCCGAAATCAAAGAATTGTTGAGTGTCATGTTGGGCATTTCCCTAGCAGATCCCCCAGGGTATCCTCAATGTCTCTGCTAAAATCTTGGGCAAATTTATACTAGCACAAATTATATGTATATAAATCATACAACCTTGTCCATTGTCAAATTAATTAATAATAATTAAGGTGTTGTGGTTTTTGTGTATTCTGATATAGTTATAATTAAAAGAAGAGAATAAATAACTGTGTGCAAGTATGGCAGATATAGTTCTTATTCTTCATGTATGGAAATATACAGTGAATAATGGCAAATAGGGCCACCAAGGAGCTGGAAAGTTATATGATGAATATGATTATCAAAATAAATAATTAAATAAGGGTATATTTATTATAATTATTATATTATTGGTGTTAAAATTAAAGAAGAAAATGGACCCTTAGTGTTCAAGTGGACAAACTTAAATATGAAGTATTACATGCAATACCATTATTGTTAATAAGTGATATATAATGTGGTGTCCACCTGAATCATCAATTGCCAATTTGAATTATGTTTCATGATATAGGAAGAGTAGCATCTTTTCACTTAATACTTCTTTTTTTTTTTTTTTTGACTACTTAATACTTCAATTTGTGGTTGTGTAAGCTATATTTTGTTTTTTTTATGGCTGTTTATATATTTTTATCGGGATATCCTCAATTCGACAAGTCAATAACTAATTCGTTGTAAATTTGAACTTTATTTAAAGATTTAGTCATTGACTAATGAGTTACTACATACAAGACGAATTTTAAACGACACTTTACTTTAATGAGTTGACTATTAAAACAATTCAAATGATTATATATTATGATCAGTTTAGGTAGAATGTGAACATCATGAACCTGATGAATTAAGGAAGCAATACTTTTATGGATAGAATGATAATTTCTTTCCTAAGAATATTAATTAATATAACTATGATGCGGGAATATTCATTAACCATTCTTTCTTTTAAAAAAATATTTATTTTGTATTTGAACTAATATTAACTATCTCTCTAATGTTCTTTTTTCATTAAAAATGTTATTTCTAACATTTATTTATTTTGAAAAGAAAGAGGAGGCGAATGATTTTAATTAAGGTTACCAAATTTCTGAATACAACTCTCTTTCAATTGGCCCTCTTTATTTTTCGCCAGCAGGCAAATGATACCAAAAGAATAAAATATCTTTACGTCTACAGTATCTTAGTGAAAGGTACAGCCTAATTATTCATGAATTCAAATTTTTTTTTTTATTTTGGTAAACTGAAATCAACTTTATTTGCCCGTAACCCCTTAATAATAATAATAATAATAATAATAATAATAATAATAATAATAATAATAATAGTTATGTAACGGGTATTGCATCTTAAATTTTGCGTGAAATTTTCTAATGCTTACTTACCTTTAATATCATGCGATAGTGATTTTTATTTTGGGCAGTACAATTGATAGCCATTTTGTACTATGTATGCATTGCTCGACCAAAATTTGTAAATTGACAAAACCAAATTATTGAATATTCATATTATGTCTATACAACCAACAATCCTAAATTATTCTCTGTGAACAATAATTATGGAAGAAATAAACACCTATATAACAATAGTTATGTGACAAAATTTATAAAATAGTAAAGTGTCACCTAATTACTTAACCATGAATAAATTTAGGTGTATATATATCTATAAATTCATCATGTATTTTCAAAAAATTTAAATGACAACAAAGAAATAAAAATTATTTTTATTGGAATAAATATATGCATGTACATATAGTGTTATTGATTGGATAATATAAATATTAATTTTTATACAATTTTCTTTTCCTTAATTAAAAGTAATATTTTAAACAATAATATTAAGTAATCAATAAAAATTTAATCAATATCAGTCAATAACTTAAATTGAATATTCTATTTTTTAAAATTTTAGATATTCTATTTTTAAAAAAATATAAAATTGATTAATTATCAATCACTTTTTATTGGTTAAAAATTCTTTCTCTAATTTAAAATATAATTAATATTTAAAAAAAATATGCTAAATAATTATTAAAAATTCAGTTAACGTCAATTAATAAATTAAATTAGATGATTTATTTTTTTAAATTTTGAAAATTCTATTTTTTAAAAATATAAAATTAATTTATTGTTTGTTGTTTTAAGTTTTAGATATGTTCTTATTTTAATTATATATATTTTATGAGTAATGACTACGAATGTTATATTTTACGTTGGATAATTTATGAATACCTTAAAAAAAAAAAAAAGAAGCAAAGAGTGCAGAGTGCAGCAGTGTCTGAGAAAAAGTGTAGAAGAAAAGAAGGAATGATGAAGAGAAGAAGTGACTGATATCATTCGTTCCAAGCTATCACCAAAGAAAACCAAGCTTTCCTTTGGATCCCCAAAAAAGTAATCCTTTTTCCCACACCCCACTTTCTCTCTTCCCAAACACACCCCATTTTCATTTTTATTTTCTTTTTCTCTTTGCCCCTCTCTCTAGTCTCTTTAGCCCTTCATAAAACGTGACCAGCACAAAACACACGGAGAAGAGAGAACAACCACTGTTGCAGAGAAAGACATAGCTCCTCACATTTTCCTTTTCTTCTTCTTCTTCTTCTTCTTTTTTGTTCCTTACCAGCATTGTTTTTTCACCAATGGGAGCTCGTTGCTCTAAATTATCTCTCTGTTGGTGGCCTTCACACATCAAATCAAACCTTCATGACTTATCTGATAATGGTGACCCTTTTCATTTTCATTTTTTTGTTTTTTCAATAACTTTACTTGTCACTTTCTATGATAACGAGTAGAATCGGAAGAAGAAGCTAATTTGAGCTTAAAGTTGAAGTTTTTAACATGGATTCAGTTTTGGGTGTGTGTGTTTATTTGCAGATGATGGAGGCAAGAATGAGAAGGATCAATGGGTTGGATTCAATGAGTACACGTGGGATCAGCTTAAGGTTGCAACTTCAGGCTTCTCACCAGAGAACATTGTCTCAGAACATGGTGAGAAGGCTCCCAATGTTGTTTACAAGGGAAGGCTTGAAGATGATAGGTTGGTTGCTGTGAAGCGCTTCAACAAATCTGCTTGGCCTGATTCAAGACAGTTTCTAGTTCGTCCTCTTGCTTCTGCTTTTGATTTTGACTCTTTGGAATGTTTTGTGTTTGTGATGTTATGTTTATGTTTATTTGTATGTATGTTTGGAGTGTTTTTTAGGAGGAGGCAAGAGCAGTGGGGCAGTTAAGGAATGAAAGGTTAGCTAACTTGATTGGATGCTGCTGTGAAGGAGAAGAGAGGTTGCTTGTTGCAGAGTTCATGCCACATGAAACACTCTCCAAACATCTCTTCCACTGTGAGTTTCCATTTGTTGGTTTATGTGCATTGCATTTGTTAATTGATCAAAAGGAGTAAAGATCTAATTTTGTTGTCATTATTAATGGAACTGCATTTTGCCCTGTCTGGTTTACAACTGAGCACTTTAGCATCACTTGATTCATGTAGCCGACTCTATCCATTGTTTGTATTAATTGAACCTCATTGTCTTACCATTTTCAGCCAAACTTTTGGAATATACACCCTCAAGTTTACCCTCATTTTACTTATTTATTAGTGAAGTGTTTGTGCCCTTTATGCGATCCTTGATTGTGTGATATGTGTGAACTTCTCTGGCAGGGGAGACTCAGCCCATGAAATGGGCAATGAGGCTGAGGGTGGCATTGTATTTGGCACAAGCATTGGATTACTGCAGCAGTAGGGGAAGAGCCTTGTATCACGATCTTAATGCTTATAGAATCTTGTTTGATGAGGTACTTTAGCTTTTATAGCCATGTTTTATGCTCCCTTTTGTTTAGTTTTGTGGACTATATCTTATGTCGTTGCAATGGTGGTCAGGATGCCAACCCCAGACTCTCTTGTTTCGGACTCATGAAAAACAGTAGAGACGGTCGAAGCTATAGCACAAATTTAGCCTTCACTCCTCCAGAGTATTTGAGGACTGGTAATAAATAACTAAATCAACTACAAAAATCTTAGCCTTTATTTTGATAAAGAATTGTTTTAGTAGTTAAATGCATTATGACTTGTTTTGATTCCTTTAACTGATCTAAAGCATGTATGAAATTTGGCAGGAAGAATCACCCCTGAAAGTGTAGTTTACAGTTTTGGAACACTTTTGCTTGATCTTCTGAGTGGAAAGCATATTCCACCCAGTCATGTAAACTCCCTCCGTGAACCTTTATTCTCTTCTTTATAATTTAAGGTTTAAAATGCTCAGAGAACCTTTGGCCTGTACAAAAGTTGGTACCATAAATGATGGTTTGGCTTAAAATGATCAATTCATTAATATAACTCAGAATTAATAGGTGGCATAATGCTTTTTATGTGCAGGCTCTTGACCTTATTCGTGGCAAAAATTTTTCGTTGCTGATGGACTCTTGTTTAGAAGGGCATTTTTCAAATGATGATGGAACTGAGATAGTTAGATTAGCTTCGCGTTGTCTACAATATGAACCTCGTGAGAGACCAAATGCAAAGTCACTTGTGACTGCTCTAACTCCTCTTCAGAAAGAAACTTCGGTATGCATTTCCTTTCATTCGCTGTCTTTCTTCATTGAAGACCATTGGAAGCACCGAAATGTATTTAATATATTGTTTATGGCTGTGGTATTTTGCAGGTACTGTCATATGTTTTGATGGGCATACCAGATGGAAGTGTATCATTGAAGGAAACAGTTTCCTTGACACCTTTTGGTGA